>JAJKFL010000039.1:41925096-41970096 GCA_021186555.1 Reticulitermes speratus | reverse complement strand
CTTCCCCACTGCCGGTACAGTAGAGGTGCCCAGTTACACACGAAACTGGCCCACAGCTGCATGGCTGCGGTAAGCTTGCCTTTCAATATCGATTGGCCCACTACCGCTACCTTCTACACCTGCGGTTCCCAAAATTTTTCGGGGCACCGCCCCCTTGGTTCCATATACACACCCACAGCGCCCCCCTACCTTTCTTAAAAACATAAATACGCTTTTGTTTCCACTTTCATTTTATATTTAAAAAATCGTTTAAATAAAATTATAAGAGTTAAACTTAATGTTTTGTGTGTTAATTACTAAATTAAAATTTATTATATTTTTATGATTAACAATAATTCATCTAGCAATAGTTTATTAAACAAATATGTGCTTGAATAAGATTCATAAATTAAAATACTAAGAAATTTAGTTCATTTTTTATTTTTAACACAAAAATTACTTTATTTCAATTTTATTATAAAAATAAACGCACTACTTGTCTACTAGCGCCCCCTGTGATAATAACAGCGCTCCCTTCCACCTCTCGTACCTATTAGCGCCCATCTCGGTAATCCTACCTTCCCCCAAGGGGCGCTACCGCCCACTTTGGGAACCACTGCTGTAGATCGTTTACAATTGGTCAGTCACCCTACCGGTAATTCGAAGGTTGACACTGTCAGCTGCATTGAGTCAACTGTGACGTCAGCAAACATGTCTCTTTGCAAGAAACACCCAGGAACCTATTATGAATGTCTCAAGCACTCAGTTAAGGGGTAAGATTGAGCTGCACAACACCTGACGTAGCTCAGTCAACATAGTGACCAGTCTATGCGCTGGTTTGGCTGAAGGAACAACAGTGCCACGTTCCGTCCAGCTTCCTCTCAAGTGGGCACCGGTGTGTCTGTTTCATGTGGCGTAAATCAGCCGAAACATGAACGGCCACCTCGTTGCCTTCCAGTACTGGGATTCAGAATGCGTGGAGGTTTACCACCACGCCGTCGTATGTCTTTATGTCGTGGTATGTTGTGATGCACGGATATGCTACGTACGTCACATGTCGCAAATTAAAGAGCGGGGTTTGTGTTTGTGCGTGTATTGTGTTTGTGTTTGTGCGTGTATTGTCCTGTTCTGTGTAATCCTTCCTTTTAGTACTAAATAGAAAGACCGAGGGTGTCAAACACGCGGGTCGTGGGCCGCATGCGGCCCGCCAGTTTATTTTATACGACCCTATAATCTTATTCCGCCGATCCCAGTGGCCGTGCGGTCTAAGGCGTGGGTCTGCGGCCGCTAGCTTTCTGGGATTGTGGGTTCGAATCCCACCGGTGGCATGGATGTCTGTCTGTTTTGAGTGTTGTGTTTTGTCAGGTAGAGTTCTCTGCGACGGGCTGATCACTCGTCTAGAGTAGTCCTACCGAGTGTGGTGTGTCTAAAAAGTGTGTGATCGTGAAGCCTCGAAAAATAAGGCGGCTTAAGCCCCCAAGGGGCTGTCGAGCCATTGGAAAAAATCTTATTCTAATTAGACAAAGTGGATTAGCTCCTTGTCGAAGAATGTTTTATTAAGTTTTCGTTACGGGCTTGAAGGCCTGTGTCACTTGAAGGCCTGTGTCACTTGAAGGCCTGTGTCACTTGAAGGCCTGTGTCACTTGAAGGCCTGTGTCACTTGAAGGCCTGTGTCACTTGAAGGCCTGTGTCACTTGAAGGCCTGTGTCACTTGAAGGCCTGTGTCACTTGAAGGCGCACTGGTGTCAATTGAAGGCCTGTGTCACTTGAAGGCCCGTTTCACTTGAAGGCCCAGTTTCACTTGAAGGCCCGTGTCACTTGAAGGCCCGTGTCACTTGAAGGCCCGTGTCACTTGAAGGCCCGTGTCACTTGAAGGCCCGTGTCACTTGAAGGCCCGTGTCACTTGAAGGCCCGTGTCACTTGAAGGCCCGTGCCAATTGAAGGCCCGTGCCAATTGAAGGCCCGTGTCAATTGAAGGCCCGTGTCACTTGAAGGCCCGTGTCACTTGAAGGCCCGTGTCACTTGAAGGCCCGTGTCACTTGAAGGCCCGTGTCACTTGAAGGCCCGTGTCACTTGAAGGCCCGTGCCAATTGAAGGCCCGTGTCACTTGAAGGCCCGTGTCACTTGAAGGCCCGTGTCACTTGAAGGCCCGTGTCACTTGAAGGCCCGTGTCACTTGAAGGCCCGTGTCACTTGAAGGCCCGTGTCACTTGAAGGCCCGTGTCACTTGAAGGCCCGTGCCAATTGACGGCCCGTGCCAATTGAAGGCCCGTGCCAATTGAAGGCCAGTGTCACTTTAAGGCCAGTGTCACTTGAAGGCCCGTGTCACTTGAAGGCCCGTGTCACTTGAAGGCCCGTGTCACTTGAAGGCCCGTGTCACTTGAAGGCCCGTGCCAATTGAAGGCCCGTGTCACTTGAAGGCCCGTGTCACTTGAAGGCCCGTGTCACTTGAAGGCCTGCGTCACTTGAAGGCCTGTGTCACTTGAAGGCCTGAGTCACTTTCAGCTGGTAGACATTTGTTAGGCTTTCAGTTTGTAACAAGCCTAGAGAGAATTTTGTGTTGTGTTACATCTAGATATAACACGACACAAAATAGTAGTATTAAATCGCACGCAGAAGACACAACTGCACTTTGTAACAGGACTACTGTTGCTGGCCATGAACATCGAGCGATCTGATTTCGCCTTCCTCCACCGTGGCCAAGAGCATGCCTCCGGAACTTAGTTAGGCGCCTCAAATATCACTGACATTCACACTGCGGAAGAATATGTAATGAATTGTAATGAATATTGTAATGAATAAGTAGCGCATATAAGGTGTAAGTGGCCGGAACGGAGTGTTTGAAATATGCATAAGTGGAGCTGGGGTAGCTCATCCGTATAGTGACTAAGGTACGGGGCTAGACTCCCGAGGAACCTTGGTTTGATTTCCGAAAGCAGCAAGTGATATGTTTGTACTCGAACATGGTCAGAACGTCCTCTTATATGGGTAAGGTAAAGTTGACCCTAGAACAGGCTATGAAGGCCCAGAGGGGAGTAGAGGTATAGCTCTACTCTTTCTTTAACCCTGGCACTAGATGAGGGTGGGTGGTTAACTCCACGCCCCGGCCGCTTCACCCCAGTGAAAGATACCCGGTACCCATTGTATAGGAGGCTGGGTAGGCCCCAGGGCCGGTCTGGACGTGTGCGAAAAATCTCGCCACCACCGGGATTCGATCCCCGGACCGTCCAGCTCGTAGCGAGTCGCTATATCGACTGAGCTATCGTGGCCCACCCTCTTCCATGGGTACCGGGGGTAAAGCGGCCCAACCCATCGATTATTGAGGTTTAGAATATACGGAGCTATACCACTGCTCCCCAATATGCCGTCATGTATGAAGATGGCAGTTTGTTTTCCTCTCTTTATCCGTACACAACACACACCTCTGTAGCACGCGGTAATTCGCTGCTGTCTGTCGCGCTTGTCAACGCCTGCAGCACTGTGCTTAGGCCTCACGTATGACATCATAGCTGACGAAGTTGCTTTACGTTCGCCAGGCGTTTGGCTGGAGAAGAATGGTATAACATCGTGATCCCACAAATGTACACCCTTTATAATCTGATATTTAATACATTTTTTATTAACAATAATCCAACATGTTTCGAACTATGTTACAGTTCATCTTCAGGGACTCAATTGTTTATTACACCAGCTATACACTTATGGTGCCGATCCCAGTGGCCGCGCGGTCTAAGGAGTGGATCTACGGCCGCTCGCTTGCTGGGATTGCGGGTTCGAATCCCGCCTAGGGCATGGATGTCTATCTCTTGTGAGTGTTGTGTGTTGTCAGGTAGAGTTTTCTGCGACGAGCTGATCACTCGTCCAGAGGAGTCCTACCGAGTGTGGTGTGTCTGAGTGTGATTTTGAAGCCTCGAAAAATGAGGCGGCCTAGGCCCCCCAAGGGGCTGTCAAGCCATTGGGGAAAACAATTACACGTACGATACTCATTAAAATATACAGGGCGTACACAAAAGAATGGTGCGGTTTTAATAGTGAACACTATTAAAACCGCACCATTATTTTGTGTATGCCCTGTATAAGTTAGTAGATAAAATGTGGTTAACTGTGTTGAGTTTTTGGACACTGAAAATATTATTACAACATTTTTATGCTAAAATTTTTAAGATACAAATCAAAATTATTAAAATTATATAAAGGTTATGTTTGGTAGATCGGCTGTTGAATGTTATTAATTTTCATTTTTATCTTAAATATTTTAGCTTAAAAATGTTTTAACATTGTTGTCAGTGTCCACAAACTCAACACAGTTAACCACATTTTATCTACCTAACTTATGTACAGGGCATACACAAAAGAATGGTGCGGTATCAATAGTGAATTCTTTTGAAACCGCACCATTCTTTTGTGTATGCCCTGTACAGGGCATACACAAAACAATGGTGCGGTTTTAATAGTGAACGCTATTAAAACCGCACCATTCTGTTGTGTATACCCCGTATTTTAATGAGCACCATACGTGTATAGCTGGTGTAATAAACAATTGAGTCCCTAAAGATGAACTGTAACATAGTTCGAAATATGTTGGACTATTTTTATTATAAACTGTATTAAATAACAGATAATAAAGGGTGTACATTTGTCGAATCACGATGTTATGTAATCAAGAAAATGTACGTTACAAATAACATAAATAGCGTATTAGGTCCGTTGCTGTTCCTCGCTTATGTTAATGATATTTGGAAAAACATTGAATCAAATATACGGCTTTTCGCTGATGATTGTATAATATACAGGAGGATAATCGATAGTAGTGACATTGAAAATTTGCAGACAGACTTAAATAGATTAGGGGAATGGGCGGTTGAAAATGAAATGAGGATAAATCCAGGTAAAAGTAAAGCAGTAAGCTTCAATAGAGCTAGGGTGAAAGGTACACTGAGGTATTGTATTGGGGATCAACTAATTCCACAGGCAAATAGCTTTAAGTATTTAGGAATAATTATACGCAGCGACCTAAGCTGGGCAGATCATGTAAATTATACACTAAGAAAATCATGGAAGGCTCTTCATTTTGTAATGCGTATACTCAAAAGGGCAAATAATAATACGAAACGTTTAGCTTATACGGCACTAGTGAGACCGATACTTGAGTATGGAGCGGTGTGCTGGGTCCCATACAGAGAAGGTCAGGTAAGCGCTTTGAATCGCGTGCAAAAGAGAGCGGCAAAATTTGCAAATAATACAAATGAATCGGGTTGGGAAACATTGACACAGCGTAGAGCGATAGCCCGAATATGCGCCCTTTTCAAAGCATACACCGGGGGACGGGCTTGGAAAACGATAGGGGATAGACTGCTAAAACCATGCTACCTGGGTAGGGACGATCATAGTCGGAAAATTAGGATTAGGAAACAAAGAACAGATGTAGGTAAATATTCCTTTGTAAATAGGACCATAAAAAGCTGGAACCAATTACCTCCAAGCGTACTAGCGACTTTCCCCTGTAAATTAAGCACTTTTAGAAAAAGGGTCAAGAAAGTCATTACAAGCTAAGGGTTTTTAAGTGAGGATTAAATAAGAATAAGGGATGTGAAGTGAAGGGGTGTGAAGTGATGTGAAGTGATGTGAAGTGAAGTGCTTTGGTTTCAAAGTGAAGTGAAGTGAATTAAGTTCTTGGGAGGTATAATTATCATGTACTATGGTCTGACTTTATACTGAGGATATTCTAACGCACTGAAATTAACTAATGTGTGGGTGTTTTTTGTAATGTGCGTGTGTGTTTTTTTGTATTGTGTATAGGTGTTTTTGTAAGGTGTGGATGTTTTTGTAAGGTGTGGATGTTTTTGTAAGGTGTGGATGTTTTGTAATGTGTGTATGGTGTTCTAATATGTGTACTAGTATTTACTGTATGTATTTTGTTTTGTATGTGTATGGGTGTTTTTGTAAGGTGTGGATGTATTTGTAAGGTATGGTGTTCTAATATGTGTACTTGTATTTACTGTATGTATTTTGTTTTGTATGTGTATGGGTGTTTTTGTAAGGTGTGGATGTATTTGTAAGGTATGGATGTTTTTGTAAGGTGTTGATGCTTTTGTAAGGAGTGGATGCTTTTGTAAGATGTGGATGTTTTGTAATGTGTGTACGGTGTTAATGTGTGTACTTGTATTTACTGTATGTATTTTTTTTTTGTATGTGTATGGGTGTTTTTGTAAGGTGTGGATGTATTTGTAAGGTGTGGATGTTTTTGTAAGGTGTGGATGCTTTTGTAAGGTGTGGATGTTTTTGTAATGTGTGTACGGTGTTCTAATGTGTGTACTTGTATTTACTGTATGTATTTTTTTTTTGTATGTGTATGGGTGTTTCTGTAAGGTGTGGATGTATTTGTAAGGTGTGGATGCTTTTGTAAGGTATGGATGCTTTTTTAAGGTGTGGATGTTTTTGCAATGTGTGTACGATGTTCTAATGTATGTACTTGTATTTACTGTATGTATTTTGTTTTGTAATTGTGTATATTTTGTTTTGTATTGTTACTTTTATGTATATTATATGTCCATTTGTATTGTGTGTACTAGTGTAAGGACTACTGCCACCGGGTGAAAACATTTGTATTGTGTGTACTAGTGTAAGGACTACTGCCACCGGGTGAAAACATTTGTATTGTGTGTACTAGTGTAAGGACTACTGCCACCGGGTGAAAACATTTGTATTGTGTGTACTAGTGTAAGGACTACTGCCACCGGGTGAAAACATTTTTATTGTGTGTACTAGTGTAAGGACTACTGCCACCGGGTGAAAACATTTGTATTGTGTGTACTAGTGTAAGGACTACTGCCACCGGGTGAAAACATTTGTATTGTGTGTACTAGTGTAAGGACTACTGCCACCGGGTGAAAACATTTGTATTGTGTGTACTAGTGTAAGGACTACTGCCACCGGGTGAAAACATTTGTATTGTGTGTACTAGTGTAAGGACTACTGCCACCGGGTGAAAACATTTGTATTGTGTGTACTAGTGTAAGGACTACTGCCACCGGGTGAAAACATTTGTATTGTGTGTACTAGTGTAAGGACTACTGCCACCGGGTGAAAACATTTGTATTGTGTGTACTAGTGTAAGGACTACTGCCACCGGGTGAAAACATTTGTATTGTGTGTACTAGTGTAAGGACTACTGCCACCGGGTGAAAACCCAATTGCAGTAAATAATAATAATAATAATAAAATAATAATAATAAACTGCTAGTCGCTTGGCTGCGCTCGGAAGTGCCCGCCCACTTACTCTGTGTCGTGAAGGATCCTTGCCGTGAGAAGGATCCTTGCCGTGAGAAGGATCAGGTTCTCACAGCGGTGTTGCCGAAGATTCAAGTCTTCTAGGATGTGACGGTGTGTTGTTGGACGAGTGGTTTTCGACGTTTCGGAGGATCGTAGTGACGTCTTATACAGGGGAAAGCCGTGATCATAACAGCTCGTCGCTTGACCTTATCCTCAATTAGATGAACCCGGACCACACTCCCCCCCCAATTATTTATTGTCCTATATACATTTAAGTGTCGACCTCGGTGGACTAGTGGTTAGCGTGCTCGCCACTGGACCCAAAGTTCGCGGGTTCGATCCCGACCGAGGGCGATGGATTTTTTTTAAGGGTGATAAAAATCCGGAGCACCACTTCCTTCGGAGGGGAAGTAAAGCCGTCGGTCCCATGTCGTAGATTTACGGCATGTAAAAGAACCTTACGGGCATGAATAAAAATGTTGCGTAAGCTAAATTGCCTCCATTTCTCATCCAAGTCTCCTGACTGCCTGCCAGATGGCTCTGGCGTGCACATCAGGATCGATAGAACACTAAGCGCGGCTAGCTGGCCGGTCACCAGCTGCCATGAATGCGCATGACTTAGTAACCTCGACAACAGGAGGCCCAGGCCCATACAGGGCTGTTGAGCCAAGAATTATTATTATTAATATATACATTTAGGTGGTGTCCGGGATAGCGTGATCGGTGCAGTGACTCGCTACTGGTTGGACGGTCCGCGGTTCAAACCCCGGTAAGATTTTTCGGATACCTCCAGGCCAGCTGCCAAATGCACCCTGTCTCTTTTAAAATGGGTACCGGGTTTTTCCCGGGGATAAAGCGGTCGGGGCGTGGCGTTGAAACCCACCCCCTTCTAGGGCCGAGGTTAGGTATGGGTAGAGCTGTACCTCCATCTCCCACTTATGCCTGCTTGGCCTGTTAGGGGTAGCTTTTACCTTTGCCTGTCCGAAAGGAACTAGACTCTTGGGAATTGTCTGAGATGATCCGCTATACATTCCGTCTTGGTTGTTATGTGGAGCTGGCACAGCCCTAGCATGTCGGTAAATCGTCTATCCTTGACTTAAGTCTTTCATTGTTTTCCTCAGTCACTATTAATATGCCGACATTATGGCAGTATTACAGCTGACGTGTCTGTTCCTTTCTGTCCATTATTCAACAGTCGCCCTGCCACGCGGATCTGCTTGTTCTGAACGTCGTTAAAAGAACCACAAAAAGAGCAGACTGTTCGGCACACAGCCGCCATTACGTGTCTAAAGTAATCAGTCTTAATTACATGTTATATGAATATATTGCACCTTTTAATTTGTTGTTGCATGACACAGTAACTGGGCGTGTCTTCATTGTACAAAGACAACAACAAGTCAGGCTGTTTTGATGACGCACGAGCCTCAACCCCGCAGCACTGGATGACCTTCTGCTTCTGGATCGAGACATGTTTTGTTGGTTTTTTTTTCCGCATATTTGAACATTTAATTTGCTATAATTAATAAAGATAGAACAACTACCAAAACAAAGTCTACTTCTGTATGTGGCAGGAACATACACAGAGCTGAAAGTATTATTAATGCTACAATTATTGTACAATTTACTGACTTTATGTATCTAGGAAACATGATCTCCGAATATGAAAAAGATATTACAACAAAAATACACCGGTGTAATAAAATAAGCGGCACTACCAAAAGACATTTTGGTAAAAATATTCTCCCAAGCACCAAATTACGACTCTACAATATTACATCCAAAGCAGCATTGAAATGTGGCAGTGAAATTTGGGTTTTAAATGAAAAGCAATGTTTTCAATTACAAACAGCACAAATTAAATTTCTGAGATCACTTTTAGGACTGACAAGATTAGACCATCAAAGGAACACAAAAATTCGACGAAAAATAAAAGTAGAACACGTAGTAGATGGAATTCAGAGCTACTAAAAGAATTGGCTACAGCATATTATAAGGATGGAACTTTCACGAATACCCAGGATGGCACTCGAACACCAACCAAAAGGCAAAAGCGACATAGGTCGACCAAAAACAAGATGGATAGACCAACAGCATATTCAAGATTGAGTTTTCACAGGACAGGACCCAGGTGTCCTACATCTGTTGATGATGATCATGAAGAACGATAAAAGGGTTCCTAAGGATTGAAGACTTGTGGAATGTGAGGCCGTGTCTTTGGGCGAGTATTTCCCAGAGACACGGCGTCGGATTCCAGAAGTCTAGAGTATTCAGCAGCACCGCTGTGAGAACCTCAAGTGTCCAGCTGACTCTGTGTAGGCCTGCATGTCCTGTGATCTTATTGTCTGTGTTAATTTAATGTTTACGAGTAACGTACTTGTTACAAGTACAAATTTGTGTGAGTTGGATTTGTCGGATGCAGCCCCACAATTATGCAGCCCCACAATTATGCAGCCCCCACAATTATGCAGCCCCACAATTATACAGCCCCACAATTATGCAGCCCCACAATTATGCAGCCCACAATTATGCAGCCCCACAATTATGCAGCCCCACAATTATGCAGCCCCACAATTATGCAGCCCCACAATTATGCAGCCCCACAATTATGCAGCCCCACAATTATGCAGCCCCACAATTATGCAGCCCCACAATTATGCAGCCCCACAATTATGCAGCCCCACAATTATGCAGCCCCACAATTATGCAGCCCCACAATTATGCAGCCCCACAATTATGCAGCCCCACAATTATGCAGCCCCACAATTATGCAGCCCCACAATTATGCAGCCCCACAATTATGCAGCCCCACAATTATGCAGCCCCACAATTATGCAGCCCCCACAATTATGCAGCCCCACAATTATGCAGCCCCACAATTATGCAGCCCCACAATTCCTGCCCTCACCACATTTGTAATTACTAACTTACAGACACAATTAAAAGTTTTAATAGACCAACATATACAATATATTCTTATAACCAAGTCAATCACCCCTACATATGTTTCGGCCCATAGCAGGCCATCTTCAGGGGGGTCAAAGTTTTTTACACAGAATTTACATCTTTTGTTCGAGTTTAAAAAAAGTACATTCACATAAAACTTTGACCCCCTGAAGATGGCCTGCTATAGGCCGAAACATATGTAGGGGTGATTGACTTGCTTATAAGAATATAGTGCATATGTTGGTCTAATAAAACTTTTAATTAGTTAACAAGATGCACGGTGAGTACAACGTGACATTTTACAGACACAACTTTGTGCACAGGGTGTAGCTGTGTTCACCGTCTATCACCGCACTACATTTCATTTGCCTAGCTGCAATGGTGCATTTGTTACCGCCGTCAAACCTATACTAACTCCTTGGGGCAGAGTTTCTTCCGAGAAGACAATGTTTGCCCAGATTGTCCAGGAACTCGTCATATGTTATGCAACCCGACGTTTACTTTCGTGTAAATAGAAGTTCGCCATTCGTGCCTGTCCTCAGCCACTCCCCCCTACCCCCAGCCTATTTATTTCAGATCATTTTCAATATTATTTTCCCATCAACATCTAGATCTTGTAAGTGCTCTCTTTCCTTCGGGTTCTTTCACAGAAATTCTTTGTGCATTCAAACCGCATTGTAAAAAAAAAGAAAAATTCTCAAACGGCTGCCATGAGAGAATTTTTAAGTTATGCTGGGAGCAACTTGAGTATAATCACGTACTCGTGTTTTGGAAGCTGTTTTGACGTATAATATAAAGTGTGAGAATGTAAATGAAACAAAATTAAACCAATTGATGCACAAATTGAGCCACCTTTATTGTAGCGTCCTTATTATACGCCCCTACATATGTTCCGGACCTTGGTCCATCTTCAGGGGGTCTTGTCCATAAAAGCTACTACCTCAAATATAGTTTTTATAAGACATACATCGCTCTTCTGTCACTATTGTGGTAAAATTATTTTGAATTGTAACATATTAAAACTCAATTATTACCACAATAGTGACAGAAGAGCGATGTATGTCTCATAAAAACTACATTTGAGGTAGTAGCTTTTATGGACAAGACCCCCTGAAGATGGACCAAGGTCCGAAACATATGTAGGGGCATATAATAGACACGCTACAATAAAGGTGGCTCAATTTTTGAATCAGTTGATTTAATTTTGTTTCATTTGATTCGTGAAGATGCACGGTGATAATATTGTGAAATTTATGAGAATGTAATCGTACGATTTCCTTTTATTTCGTGCACAGCACTGTTGGATTACGCTACCTGTCGCCCACCAATTCTTCTAGCAATTACAAATTCATCCCACTTCCATGAGAATTTAAACCATCCCGGGGCTTCTTTACACAACTTTATCAGAAAAAGGAACGTGATTCTTATTTCGAGTGATTTTAAAATTTCTCGTCTGTTTCTTACTTTAGAGAACGAAGTGAAAGGGTTAAATAAAAGAGTCTCCAAGATGATCCGTAATGAGTGAATGGATCTCGGTAAAGACTCGTTCCGCTTGTACAGTAATCTCTCGGTCATCCGGACTAGATGACGTAGAAGTGCGGTCCGGATGGTCCTGGAATCCGAAACACAAGGGGAGACTCCATGGTATAGGTTAGTCCTCCGCAACAAAAGTGAACTCCTTTAAAGCACAAACACTGTGCAAACAGGTTATTATAATAATAATAATAATAATAATGTTCTGTAATAATACATGCCTTCTGAAACACGTGATTGAAGGAAAGTTAGAAGGAAGGATAGAAATGACGGGACGACGAGGGAGAAGACGTAAGCAGCTACTGGATGACCTTAAGGAAAAGAAAAGATACTGGAAATTGAAAGAGGAAGCACTAGATCGCACCCTGTGGAGAACTTGCTTTGGAAGAGGCTACGGACCTGTCGTAAGACAGACTGCAGAATGAATGAATGAATAATACATTTGGTCCAAAATTGTCTGGACAGTGTGGGGATCCGGATTACCTAGGGATCACCGTTTCCTTCCTACCAGCTAATATGCTTATGTGAGCAAAATAGACTGGGTTGTTTTCGGACGATTAAAATCGATATATCATAAATTTACTGATAGGCAGGAGGGAGAACATTGTATGACGAGGAGCTTCATAATTTGTGCTATACACAGGATATTATTACGGAGATGAAATCACGGCGGGGCATGCAGCATGCATAGGAAATAATATGTATGGAAATTTTAGTGTGGCGCTAAATGTAATCAACTGCACTGATAGTGTGTCTGAAAGGTTTTATTGCTTTGTAACATGACCGTCAGCAGCTGACAAAATGCAGCGTCAAATGGTGGGTTGTTACTGTGTGGAAGGAAGCGTCGCGACGTATTTTGCGCCATTGTTGCTGCGGCAGCTGTGTCACCTGACACCTATATGTCAGGAGTCTACAATTCTAAGTCTTCTGAAGCACAAGTAACATAAGGCAAAACGCTGTACTTCAATTGCTATTGAAGGTAATTTTATTGTATTTGCAGATGCTTATACTACACACTAAATACATGTTTCTTCGTCGATGTGACGCCGTGTAGACTGGTAAAAGTTAAACGAAGTTTCGAAAGATACCATTGGCTTCGTCTGCAGAGTCAGCAGTCCAAGAAGTATGCTTGACCCTGAAGATGAAGACACTAGTTTCTTTCGAAACGTCAGGAACTCCTTACCGCCCACACAACAGTCAAATCCCAACAGAACTCAGTATTCATCATCACCGCTGTGATAACCTCGCTTATTCCACGTCATTGAATATTTCGTTGAAAGGCATAGTCTTGGCAGATACATTGATGATATTGAAAAGGACTTCCCCCACCGCCAGTGAAAGGGACTTTCCGAACTCCGTGTACACCAGACGCCAGTTTTCGTTCAGAAAGGTGTTCATGGCCTCACCTGAAACAGAGTAACATCGGGCATGACTCTTGTTAACTTCATTCACGTGAGCGCACAAATGAGGAGACTTCATGTAACGGAGTTAGTTACACTGACACTATAGGACTGACGGAAGTGCTGTGTAAGGTAATTGTGCTAAGGGTAGATGTAGGGACTGGAGACCTATTGCAATAGGAGCCGATAGAATGTAAGGGTGTTAGCGGCTGCAGCGATTTGTGGTGTGCACGTGTGTACTGAGACTCAACAAGTTAGTATTCATATTCAGGCAACTCACCCAACAATTTGTTTCCGTTGAACAAATTCTCCAGCCGCAACTGTACATGTTCAGGAATGATATGGCAGTCGTAACCAGTAAAGATCATGTACACTTGACCGTCATCCATCTTCCTCAGGTCGTATGTGGCCTTGTACAGGATAGTGAGGTTGTCTGCCGAACGAAACACATTTGTGTTGTTAACCAAGTAGCTCAGTCAGTACAGTGACTACGATAATGCCTGACGACCGGGGTTCCATCCTCAGAAGGTCAAGGACCAGAACAGGGGAACACCCAGTGGGTTGCTGAGTTTCTCGTTAGATATAATGTGGCCATAATGTATCTAGTGCTACGGTCAGACGTACGTGCTGCTCCCTGTAACGTTCTACATAACGTGGCCATAATGTATCTAGTGCTACGGTCAGACGTACGTGCTGCTCTCTGTAACGTTCTACATAAAGTGGCCATAATGTATCTAGTGCTACGGTCAGAAGTACGTGCTGCTCTCTGTAACATTCTACATAAAGTGACCATAGTGTATCTAGTGCTACGGTCAGAAGTACGTGCTGCTCTCTGTAACGTTCTACATAAAGTGACCATAATGTATCTAGAGCTGCGGTCAGAAGTACGTGCTGCTCTCTGTAACGTTAGACATAAAGTGGCCATAATGTATCTAGAGCTACGGTCAGACGTACGTGCTGCTCTCTGTAACGTTCTACATAAAGTGACCATAATGTATCTAGTGCTACGGTCAGAAGTACGTGCTGCTCTCTGTAACGTTAGACATAAAGTGACCATAATGTATCTAGTGCTACGGTCAGACGTACGTGCTGCTCTCTGTAACGTTAGACATAAAGTGACCATAATGTATCTAGTGCTACGGTCAGAAGTACGTGCTGCTCTCTGTAACGTTCTACATAAAGTGGCCATAATGTATCTAGAGCTACGGTCAGACGTACGTGCTGCTCTCTGTAACGTTCTACATAAAGTGACCATAATGTATCTAGTGCTACGGTCAGACGTACGTGCTACTCTCTGTAACGTTAGACATAAAGTGACCATAATGTATCTAGTGCTACGTTCAGAAGTACGTGCTGCTCTCTGTAACGTTCTACATAAAGTGGCCATAATGAATCTAGAACTGCGGTCAGACTACGTGCTGCTCTCTGTAACGTTCTACATAAAGTGGCCATAATGTATCTAGAACTGCGGTCAGACTACGTGCTGCTCTCTGTAACGTTCTACATAAAGTGGCCATAATGTATCTAGTGCTACGGTCAGACTACGTGCTGCTCTCTGTAACGTTCTACATAAAGTGGCCATAATGTATCTAGAACTGCGGTCAGACGTACGTGCTGCTCTCTGTAACGTTTTACATAAAGTGGCCATAATGTATCTAGTGCTACGGTCAGACGTACGTGCTGCTCTCTGTAACGTTTTACATAAAGTGGCCATAATGTATCTAGTGCTACGGTCAGACGTACGTGCTGCTCTCTGTAACGTTCTACATAAAGTGGCCATAATGTATCTAGTGCTACGGTCAGACGTACGTGCTGCTCTCTGTAACGTTCTACATAAAGTGGCCATAATGTATCTAGTGCTGCGGTCAGACGTACGTGCTGCTCTCTGTAACGCAATGCCAAGTTGGACAGAGGCAAAGCTTTACTGACATTTTAGCTGTTCAAGAACTTTCGACAGCAACATTTCCTCGTGGTGTGTCGCGTATTTCAGGCATTGTAGTGCCTAGACCAACGGCTGGACGGTCCGGGGTTAGTATACCGGCAGGATCCAACAGATTGCTTTCTCCCCCCAAATGTCCAGACATGTGTGTTCAGCAGCACCGCTGAGTGTACCTCAAATCTCGCAACACATTGCCTTCTAGGATGTGACAGCACGCAGTTCAGTAGATGGTTGCCTAAGTACCTGAGTGGTCTGTTACCTTCACAATACTCTGAGAATTGGGGCGTTTTCTCCAGAATGTCGGTGTCCGTGTACTCGTCTACGTGGTGTCATATCCCAATGTCTGTGGACGACATTGATCGTGTTCTTACAAAAGGAAGCAGTGTACGGCCCTTTGACTGACATCGGCAGTGTCGCCAACTTTACTAGACATATACAAAATGAAGTGTACGGCCCGTTGCCAGATATCGGCAGTGTCGCCAACTTCCCAGACACTTACAAAATGAAGCAGTGAACGGCCCGTTGCCAGATATCGGCAGTGATGCTAACTTCCCAGACATTTTGTAGCTGCCA
The DNA here is from genome assembly GCA_021186555.1 of Reticulitermes speratus. Lineage (NCBI taxonomy): Eukaryota > Metazoa > Arthropoda > Insecta > Blattodea > Rhinotermitidae > Reticulitermes > Reticulitermes speratus. The sequence goes on along the minus strand of JAJKFL010000039.1, from coordinate 41,954,458 downwards.
GTGAATTTCAAGTAAGGCTGTGTTGCCTCGAACGCAATTTCTTTCTTGTCTGCGTCAAAACTGTGGACAGACAGAAAGTAAAATGAGAGTGTTTCACGTATTTAACGAGTTTTGTGTTGGGCCAGCGTTCTGCACTCAAATGAAAGTACAATACCAGCATCACAAGTGCAGTGTGTACCAGCGTTCTGCACTCAAATGAAAGTACAATACCAGCATCACTAGTGCAGTGTGTACCAGCGTTCTGCACTCAAATGAAAGTACAATACCAGCATCGCTAGTGCAGTGTGTACCAGCGTTCTGCACTCAAATGAAAGTACAATACCAGCATCACTAGTGCAGTGTGTGCCAGCGGTCTGCACTCAAACGAAAGTACAATACCAGCATCACTAGTGCAGTGTGTACCAGCGTTCTGCACTCAAACAAAAGTACAATACCAGCATCTCAAGTGCAGTGTGTACCAGCGTTCTGCACTCAAACGAAAGTACAATACCAGCATCACTAGTGCAGTGTGTACCAGCGTTCTGCACTCAAATGAAAGTACAATACCAGCATCACTAGTGCAGTGTGTACCAGCGTTCTGCACTCAAATGAAAGTACAATACCAGCATCACTAGTGCAGTGTGTACCAGCGTTCTGCACTGCAGTAACAGTGCCATGCCAACTTGGACATTTCTGTGCCCTTCGTAATAAGACTGTATTGTAGTTACCTGAGTTTATCCAGGACGATATCTTTCAATCCTGTTACGGTGAAATTTATTATCGATGCATCTAAACCCTTGTCGGCCACTCGCAACTCAGACACGAACAGCGGATCCATGACTGGCATCTTGATTGACCTGTCACCTGAAATACAGACCAGTTCTCAGTTGGTTGGGATTTGTGTGCGGTGAAAGCACTGAAAGGAGAGTGTACATTGAAATGCTGAAGTGTCTTCGAATTTATAATGTCGGCATCACACTGACAGGTGTCACGTGTCATGACTGTTCCGACATGTCTGTTCTCACCACTTCCATCGACACATTGTCCAACACATCATTCACTAATCTTTCGTTGAAGTGCATTTGCTGTGTAATCAGAACTGCTGACGTCGTCGACAGAAGTCCTAAATCAATGAATGAGTTTTGTGTCATAACAGCTTTATCAAGAATCTTGAGTTCTGAGTATCTAGAAGCTACACTTTGAGCCTCTTGACGGATACAGTGTACAGTTCAATGAAGGTAACAGATCTGGGTACACTTTACCGGAGCTTGGAAACACTGACCTTTGACGAGATGCGGAACTGCCTCTCTAGCGCTGTTCAGAGCACAGGCGTTGATGTTGGGATCCTTAATGGAGCATTTGTGTATGTAGGCAGCTGAAACAGATTGCAAAATGTGTTAGAGCAGTATAATTGTGTGGGAATGAAGCAGCCAGCAGGCTGACACGTTACAGTGGATGTCCAGAGCCTGACAGTGTGAGTGCTGAGTGCTGAGGGCAGTATTTGAATGTGGAGTGAGAGTTGTACAGCTCGGGCCGTCTTGATTGTACTGTTCACCGGATGTTGTTAGGGTGGTGAAATGCAGGAGGGTTGGGTAAATGGGCGGGGCTTGTAAAATCTGTTGTGAATACGGTAATGAACATTGGGTTCTTTCAAATTCGGGGAATTTCTGACTAGCTGAAGAATTGTTAGCTCTTAAATGTGTGGGGTTAGTTAGTTAGTCAGTTAGATAGTTAGTTAGGTAGTGTAGGCATGAAGCTTTCTGTGAAGTGGGGTGAACGTGAAGTGACAGATTTGTTAAGAGGAATTAGAGAGTGATTTAGATTGAGACGATATTCAGGTACCGTTAGTTAGGTACCGTTAGTCAGGTACCGTTAGTCAGGTACCGTTAGTCAGGTACCGTTAGTTAGGTACCGTTAGTCACGTACCGTTAGTCAGGTACCGTTAGTCAGGTACCGTTAGTTAGGTACCGTTAGTCAGGTACCTTTTCCATATATTACGTCATGCAGTACATCAGTAGACAATTTACAATAACCAGCAACAAGAGCAGAACACGATTTAGGTCTTGCTATTTGCAGATAATCTATCCATGTCATTTTTTACCGTCACCGGTTTGCAGAAAGACACAATAGAATTGAGAAACATTCGGTTTACTGGAACTTTAATTGTAAGATAAATTGCACGGTCAGATCTTCTGTCATCCTTCTTTTGATATTTTGTGTGGTAACTATTTCCCTGCCCAAGCCATGAAGGCGTATAGGGGGAGTATATGTATAGCTCCAGTCATTCGTAATCATAACACTCGATGGAGGTGAGTGGTCAACGCCACGCCCCGGCCGATTTATCCCCGGCAAAGGACACAGATTCACATTGAATACGAGGCTGTTTTGTGTTTGTGTGTTGATGAATTGTCTTCGAGTTGGTCAAACACTTACGCAATTTGGCGAACACGACGACACAGCACGTTAAGACAACCACTAGCAGCTTATGCATGGCGATCCTTTTCCGGACAGTTTGTAACTAAAACTGATATCAGAGCAGCCACGAAGTTCTGTTAAATAAGAACCACCTGGTCACCTTGACAGCACAATTAAGTTTTGATGGCCGTGCTATATATAGCAGTCGTGTGTAAATAACAACATTAATTTGTTGCTTGTTTGTTTCAAATTTCCTCTCGTCTAGACAGAGAAGAAGCGGCATAATAAGGACAAAACAAAAGTGACAGGCTTAGGAGCCGAATTAGACGCCGTGTTTTGTAACGCACGCGCAGCGAAGTGTTTCAGAAATACAGGGCATACACAAAAGAATGGTGCGGTTTATATGGTTTATTCAATTGACACCGCACCATTCTTTTGTGTATGCCCTGTACAAGCACCGTCCTTGCTGATCATATCTGGAGGCTGCCTAAGTGACTGCCCGTGAAACTGCAGGTCGTGGAGGTAATTGTGAAGTCTGTCGTCAACATTACAAGTTCGGTTAAAGTCCGACAGCAGTAACTGACGGTGTGCTTTCGGGCCTGCAAACTTTGTGACAGCACGTCGACAGTACGTGGCTGGATGTTTGGAACAGCGGTTGTAGCGATCAGCGAAACTTTGCGTTGACAGCGCACGTTCTTCTTGAGCCTTATGATCATGATCCAAAAAAAGTGAACAGAGATTTGAAACCTTTTTGGATGTGACGCTGTGTTGATGGGTAAGTAGTTCCCGACGTTTAGAAGGATCGTGGTGCATCCATCTACAAACTCAGTTTTTTTACCCTGTAGTTTTTCAACCTCAGGGTGACTCGGTTAGGCGATTCGGTTTTTCGAAACGTCGGCAGCTATTCACCGACACAGCATCACATGCCAGAAGTTTCTAGCATTTAGTAGCACCGCTGTGAGAGCCTGAAACCTCGCAAAACTGAGAGAAATCGCGATAGTTGTTACACCGTGTATGCGTGTTCTGTCATCTAGTTCTAGTTCTATTTTTCTGCTTTGTTAGATTTCCAGTTTCATGTCGTTACCCAGCAGAGGATTCAGGACGTGAGGTATGTGACGCTGTGTGCCGGGGTTGATGTTCGCCGACGTTTCGAAGAGACGCAGTACGTTTGTCGTCAGTGCTAATCCGTCCCCTATAAATTATCCTGTAAATTTACTGTCATGTATATTTTAATTTTTGTGTTTTATGTGCTCGTTATGGCTGTGAACGAGGGGTCAGTGCTCTGAAAGCTCAACGCTGTTTTTTCTGAGATCCACACAAAACACATAAATACAGTCCGTACCGCGCAGTAAACACTCCGTCTCAGTTATACAAACCAGTCAGTTAATGTTGTACAGTGAAATAATCGCTGTTTGTTCTGAGATCCACACAAAACACATAAATACAGTCCGTACCGCGCAGTAAACACACTCCGTCTCAGTTATACAAACCAGTCAGTTAATGTTGTACAGTGAAATAATCGCTGTTTGTTCTGAGATCCACACAAAACACATAAATACAGTCCGTACCGCGCAGTAAACACACTCCCTCTCAGTTATACAAACCAGTCAGTTAATGCTGTACAGTGAAATAATCGCTGTTTGTTCTGAGATCCACACAAAACACATAAATACAGTCCGTACCGCGCAGTAAACACACTCCATCTCAGTTATACAAACCAGTCAGTTAATGTTGTACAGTGAAATAATCGCTGTTTGTTCTGAGATCCACACAAAACACATAAATACAGTCCGTACCGCGCAGTAAACACACTCCGTCTCAGTTATACAAACCAGTCAGTGAATGCTGTACAGTGAAATAATCGCTGTTTGTTCTGAGATCCACACAAAACACATAAATACAGTCCATACCGCGCAGTAAACACACTCCGTCTCAGTTATACTAGTACAAACCAGTCAGTTAATGCTGTACAGTGAAATAATCGCTGTTTGTTCTGAGATTCACAAAAAACACATAAATACAGTCCGTACCGCGCAGTAAACACACTCCGTCTCAGTTATACAAACCAGTCAGTTAATGCTGTACAGTGATATAATCGCTGTTTGTTCTGAGATCCACACAAAACACATAAATACACTGTGTGGGCAGAACGTAGAATTGTTCAATGTTAAACCTGGTGGTACAAATAGTGTCCACTGGGCTTTAAAGGCTTTACCACAGTGGCAACTTTACTTAGAACAGCTTTTACATTACTTTAAATATGCTTCACGAAATTCATAGCACGGATGTTGAATTTAACTGCCAACAAGCAGTGCTGCCAAAATTTCTGTTGCTCCATCACCGTCGCCAGATATCTACTGATGCACATTGTTAGACCGTTTTGCTGTGTTCAGCTTGTGGATTGTTTCCGGTAAGCAACAAGCTGCATTAAATTTGTTCGTGAGACAACTTGTTACATTTGGTTTGTGTATTTGACAGTTACAATGATCGACAACACGACAACCTGGAGGGTTGTCAGTGCAGACTGTCAGGCGGTGACCGTGAGGTATACCTTGTACTGGAATATGACTCCGTGTAGTCTGGTAGAAATATGTCAGTTTCTAGGAGGAAGCTGCAGGCTCCATATTCGGGGTGGTAACTTGGTTAGTACTTTTCAGCGAAGTGTTCACACATTTGTACCGCAGTGCTAACCTCTTAAGCGTTAGCAGGTCTTCTGTTCATTTGTGTCCGCCTGCCTGTGAGTAACCATGCCTTGGCCGTGCCATGGCTCAGGCGGTCAGTAGCCGGTCTTTCACCGCAGAATCACGGGTTCGATACCGGATCAGTCCATGTGGGATTTGTAGTGGACAATGTGGCACTGGGACAGGTTTTTCTCTGAGTACTTCAGTTTTCCCCTTTCAGTTTGATTTTACCTGTGCTCCATTGCAATGAAAATGCAGAGAGAACCTCATCATCATCACAGGTTGCACGATACGGCTCAAGGCTGCGGTGCGTCCGTAGCTTCTGCTGCGGGGCCCTTCACCATAAAAAAACGATGCCTTCTGGTACATCAGATGGACACGTAAGGTGATACCAGTAACGTATCTGGAGAATGGAGCTCGCGAACTGTGGATTTGTTCTGTGGCTGCTGTTATAACAGTGGCCATAGCAGTTGAAACTTGGACTAACTTCGCATTCCTGCCGGAAACGTTCTACAAATTAAGGCGTCGTAAAGCAGTAATGGGCAGTATTTGTACCAGGGCTTCAACGGCGTTTAGTACAGGCGCCTGCTAAAAAAATTTATGAGCCTGACACTTTGCGTTCTTCTGTGTATTTATGTTGTAACGACCAACAAACGTACACTTCCCAGTGTTGCTGCTGTTTCTACTGTGTGTGTCCAATGCGTTCCCAGTGTTGCTGCTGTTTCTACTGTGTGTGTCCAATGCGTTGCGAGATATTCGTACCTACTGATTGTATTGTTCTTAAATGATGCTACCTTTGCAGATTTGTTGATCGAAACTCACAAAAAAACGTTATAAAATCAAAATTCTTTCTTTCCTTCTTAGTCTGACCTTCTTCTGCCTACTCATTATAGGTGTAGAGGGTTATTGTTGCTTTTGATAACGCTCAATAACACACACACTCGGTAGGACTCCTCTGAACGAGTGATCAGCTCATCGCAGTGACCTCTACCTGACAAAACACAACACACACAACAGAGAGACATCCATGACCCTGACGGGATTCGAACCCGAAATCACAGCAAGCTAGCGGCAGCAGATCCACGCTTTAGACCGCGCGGCGACCGGGATCGGCAATATGAAAATCAAAAACTGAAAGTCCTTATAAATATACTGACATAATCTGTCTCATATTAAAACTCCAGAATTTAACACAAAAAACGGGGTGTGGCTGTGTCGGGGACACGGCCGTGTGTTTAACGTGAATACGTGTACGTTAACGGGTAATATTTTGTTTAAGCGTATTATATGTATGTCATAATCATTGCTTAACAGTAAGAAGTCCTTCGTATCTGCATGTTTTATTGATGATGGCAACATGTTCCTTTAGTCGGGTTCAGGAAACAATTGAAGTAAACAAATCATTAGTGTGTTATAATTTTATTAATGATACGTCTGTGATACGAAAAGTACGATACAAATGGCATGCAGGATACATGAGATTACTAAGCAGCGTTTAGTGTTTTCCCTTTGGTGGCTTCAAGGAGCGCAGAAACCATAGACGGTCACACACGTTACACTTATGTCCGAATGGATTGTTGACAAACGTAGTAGTGAAACGTGCACTAGCTGCTGCCGAATGTGTCGTCATAATCGGCGATCGCACACAACCGATGTCTATACAGCCCGGCGTTGATACACAAGCGATTACATCATCGACTTGCATAGGCCCGGCCGCCCCAGCGTCAGATGTACCTGCGCAGTCGTTAATCCGCTCGGACGCCCTCATTGTTTTACGTTCCCTGCGCCGCCACACTGTATGATATGGTGTTTTATGGGTATCACTGGATAGCTGTTGAGAAGCCTTTTCCAACCTTTTACGATTTATATGTTTCGAATGGCTTTTTGACGAGTATAGGCCGACATTGTATTCAGTTGTCTAAATTTTTAACTTTAACACCATATATATTCACCATAAGTATTCCACACTCATGTTTTGTGTACGCAATAGATAAATATTGAGGAGCGCTGTAAATTGAAACTGAAACGAGCGTCGTAGCTTCTCCGAGTCAAATGTATACTAAACCGAAAGTATGTGACGCGACGAAACGACCTGGAAATGGCGGCGCCTCCCCCTCCGCCGCGCTTGTGGCGTCACAGTCCCACTCAACGTTATGAATTCTTTGATCCTTGAACTATCGAGTGGTGTAATTACATTTTGGATGTAGATGATAGATATGTAGCTGCAATGCCAAACTGTATCCCCCGATTTTGTTATCATCAGTTTTCTGAATTGGCTCCCACTACGGAAGCAAATTTAAAGACGTGTTCACGTCAAAACAAAGTTACCACGCACAGTGCCACTGACCAGCTGTGCCTAAAGCGGCAAAGACACTTACCGCTGTTACTTGGACGGCCTTGCATTACGCTAAATTGGTTCTTGTGGTGAGAGTGTTTGTTGGTGGCAATGCACGAGCTGTTTGAGCCGGCATTGTCAAATACATGCTGCCTAAATAGCAGGCGTGTGCCGCGATAGCTCAGTCGGTTTAGCGACTCTCTACGGGGTGGACTGTCTGGGGATAGAATCCCGGTGGGGGCGAGATATTCTGCAGGCGTCCAGACCGGCCCTGGGTTCTACCCAGGCTCCTATACAATGGGTACCGGATCTCTTTCCCGGGGGTAAAGCGGCCGGGGCGTGGAATTGACCAAACACCCAAATCTAGTGCCAGAGTTAAAGAAAGAGTAGTGCTATACCTTTACTCCCCTCAGGGCTTTCATGGTCTGTTATAGGGAGAACTTTTTCTTACCTTGGCGACCTTGGGCCAGGAATTTGTGTAGCTCAGTCTTACAGAATCAGTATAAGGAACAATAATTATGTATATATATATATATATGTATATATGGCTTCTGAAGCACAAGTAAGAGTAAGGCAAAACGCTGTAGTTCAATTGCTATCCAAGAAACTTTTCCTTTATTTGCGGATGCTTATACTATGAATTTAATATACATTTCTTCGTCGATGTGACGACGTGTACACTGGTAAACGTTAAACGACGTTTCGAAAGATACCAGTGGCTTCGTCTGCAGAGTCAGCAGTCCAAGAAGTATGCTTGACTCTGGAGATGAAGACACTAGTTTCTTTCGAAACGTCAGGAACTCCTTACCGCCCACACAACAGTCAAATCCCAACAGAACTCAGTATTCATCATCACCGCTGTGATAACCTCGCTTATTCCACGTCATTGAATATTTCGTTGAAAGGCACAGTCTTGACAGATTCTTTGATGATATTGAACAGGAATTCCCCCACCGCGAGTGAAAGGGACTTTCCGAACTCCTTGTACACCAGACGCCAGTTTTCGTTCAGAAAGGTGTTCATGGCCTCTCCTGAAACACAAAGTTACATCGGGCATGACTCTTGTTAACTTCATTCACGTGAGCGCACAAATGAGGAGACTTCATGTAACGGAGTTAGTTACACTGACACTATAGGACTGACGGAAGTGCTGTGTAAGGTAATTGTGCTAAGGGTAGAGGTAGGGACTGGAGACCTATTGCAATAGGAGCCGATGGAATGTAAGGGTGTTAGCTGCTGCAGCGATTTGTGGTGTGCACGTGTGTACTGAGACTCAACAAATTAGTATTCATATTCAGGCAACTCACCCAACAATTTGTTTCCGTTGAACAAGTTCTCCATCCGACACTGTACATGTTCAGGAATGATAAGGCAGTCGTAGTCAGTAAAGATCATGTACACTTGACCGTCATCCATCTTCCTCAGGTCGTATGTGGCCTTGTACAGGATAGTGAGGTTGTCTGCCGAACGAAACACATTTGTGTTGTTAACCAAGTAGCTCAGTCAGTACAGTGACTACGATAATGCCTGACGACCGGGGTTCCATCCTCAGTAGGTCAAGGACCAGATCAGGGGAACACCCAGTGGGTTGCTGAGTTTCTCGTTAGATATAATGTGGCCATAATGTATCTAGTGCTACGGTCAGACGTACGTGCTGCTCTCTGTAACGTTCTACATAAAGTGGCCATAATGTATCTAGTGCTACGGTCAGACGTACGTGCTGCTCTCTGTAACGTTCTACATAAAGTGGCCATAATGTATCTAGTGCTACGGTCAGACGTACGTGCTGCTCTCTGTAACGTTCTACATAAAGTAGCCATAATGTATCTAGAGCTGCGGTCAGACTACTTGCTGCTCTCTGTAACGTTCTACATAAAGTAGCCATAATGTATCTAGAGCTGCGGTCAGACTACGTGCTGCTCTCTGTAACGTTCTACATAAAGTGGCCATAATGTATCTAGTCCACGGTCAGACTACGTGCTGCTCTCTGTAACGTTCTACATAAAGTGGCCATAATGTATCTAGTGCTACGGTCAGACGTACGTGCTGCTCTCTGTAACGTTCTGCATAAAGTGGCCATAATGTATCTAGTGCTACGGTCAGAAGTACGTGCTGCTCTCTGTAACGTTAGACATAAAGTGACCATAATGTATCTAGTGCTACGGTCAGACGTACGTGCTGCTCTCTGTAACGTTCTGCATAAAGTGGCCATAATGTATCTAGTGCTACGGTCAGACGTACGTGCTGCTCTCTGTAACGTTCTACATAAAGTGGCCATAATATATCTAGAACTGCGGTCAGACGTACGTGCTGCTCTCTGTAACGCAATGCCAAATTGGACAGAGGCAAATCTTTACTGACATTTTAGCTGTGCAGGAACTTTCGACAGCAACATTTCCTCGTGGGGAGTCTCGTATTTCGGGCATTGTAGTTTCTAGACCAACGGCTGGACGGTCCGGGGTTAGAATACCGGCAGGATCCAGCAGATTGCTTTCTCCCCCCAAACGTCCAGACATGTGTGTTCAGCAGCACCGCTGAGTGTACCTCATATCTCGCAACACATTGCCTTCTAGGAAGTGACAGCACGCAGTTCAGTAGATGGTTGTCTAAGTACCTGAGTGGTCTGTTACCTTCACAATACTCTGAGAAATGGGGCGTTTTCTCCGGAATGTCGGTGTCCTTGTACTCGTCTACGTGGTGTCATATCGCAATGTCTGTGGACGACATTGATCGTGTTCTTACAAAATGAAACAGTGTACGGCCCTTTGCCAGATATCGGCATTGTCGCCAACTTCCCAGACACTTACAAAATGAAAACGTGTACGGGCCGTTGCCAGATATCGGCAGTGATGCTAACTTCCCAGATATTTTGTAGCTGCCACTGAAGTTCAAGTAAGGCTGTGTTCCCTCGAACGCAATTTCTTTCTTGTCTGCGTCAAAACTGTGGACAGACAGAACGTAAAATAAGAGTGTTTCACACATTTAACGAGTTTTGTGTTGGGTCAGCGTTCTGCATTCAAACGAAAGTACAATACCAGCATCACTAGTGCAGTGTGTACCAGCGTTCTGCACTCAAACGAAAGTACAATACAAGCATCACTAGTGCAGTGTGTACCAGCGTTCTGCACTCAAACGAAAGTACAATACAAGCATCACTAGTGCAGTGTGTACCAGCGCTCTGCACTCAAACGAATGTACAATACCAGCATCACTAGTGCAATGTGTACCAGCGTTCTGCACTCAAACGAAAGTACAATTCCAGCATCACTAGTGCAGTGTGTACCAGCGTTCTGCACTCAAACGAAAGTACAATACCAGCATCATTAGTGCAGTGTGTACCAGCGTTCTGCACTCAAACGAAAGTACAATACCAGCATCACTAGTGCAGTGTGTACCAGCGTTCTGCACTCAAACGAAAGTACAATACAAGCATCACTAGTGCAGTGTGTACCAGCGTTCTGCACTCAAACGAAAGTACAATACCAGCATCACTAGTGCAGTGTGTACCAGCGTACTGCACTCAAACGAAAGTACAATACCAGCATCACTAGTGCAGTGTGTACCAGCGTTCTGCACTCAAATGAAGGTACAATACCAGCAACACTAGTGCAGTGTGTACCAGCGTTCTGCACTCAAACGAAAGTACAATACCAGCATCACTAGTGCAGTGTGTACCAGCGTTCTGCACTCAAACGAAAGTACAATACCAGCATCACTATTGCAGTGTGTACCAGCGTTCTGCACTCAAACGAAAGTACAATACCAGCATCACTAGTGCAGTGTGTACCAGCGTTCTGCACTCAAACGAAAGTACGATACCAGCATCACAAGTGCAGTGTGTACCAGCGTTCTGCACTCAAACGAAAGTACAATACCAGCATCACTAGTGCAGTGTGTACAAGCGTTCTGCACTCAAACGAATGTACAATACCAGCATCACTAGTGATGTGTTTACCAGCGTTCTGCACTCAAAACGAAAGTACAATACCAGCATCACTAGTGCAGTGTGTACCAGCGTACTGCACTCAAACGAAAGTACAATACCAGCATCACTAGTGCAGTGTGTACCAGCGTTCTGCACTCAAATGAAGGTACAATACCAGCAACACTAGTGCAGTGTGTACCAGCGTTCTGCACTCAAACGAAAGTACAATACCAGCATCACTAGTGCAGTGTGTACCAGCGTTCTGCACTCAAACGAAAGTACAATACCAGCATCACTATTGCAGTGTGTACCAGCGTTCTGCACTCAAACGAAAGTACAATACCAGCATCACTAGTGCAGTGTGTACAAGCGTTCTGCACTCAAACGAATGTACAATACCAGCATCACTAGTGATGTGTTTACCAGCGTTCTGCACTCAAACGAAAGTACAATACCAGCATCACTAGTGCAGTGTGTACCAGCGTTCTGCACTCAAACGAAAGTACAATACCAGCATCACTAGTGCAGTGTGTACCAGCGTTCTGCACTCAAACTAAAGTACAATACCAGCATCACTAGTGCAGTGTGTACCAGCGTTCTGCACTCAAATGAAAGTACAATACCAGCATCACTAATGCAGTGTGTACCAGCTTTCTGCACCCAAATGAAAGTACAATACCAGCATCACTATTGCAGTGTGTACCAGCGTTCTGCACTCAAATGAAAGTACAATACCAGCATCACTAGTGCAGTGTGTACCAGCGTTCTGCACTCAAATGAAAGTACAATACCAGCAACACTAGTGCAGTGTGTACCAGCGTTCTGCACTCAAACGAAAGTACAATACCAGCATCACTAGTGCAGTGTGTACCAGCGTTCTGCACTCAAACGAAAGTACAATACCAGCATCACTATTGCAGTGTGTACCAGCGTTCTGCACTCAAACGAAAGTACAATACCAGCATCACTAGTGCAGTGTGTACCAGCGTTCTGCACTCAAACGAAAGTACGATACCAGCATCACAAGTGCAGTGTGTACCAGCGTTCTGCACTCAAACGAAAGTACAATACCAGCATCACTAGTGCAGTGTGTACAAGCGTTCTGCACTCAAACGAATGTACAATACCAGCATCACTAGTGATGTGTTTACCAGCGTTCTGCACTCAAACGAAAGTACAATACCAGCATCACTAGTGCAGTGTGTACCAGCGTTCTGCACTCAAACGAAAGTACAATACCAGCATCACTAGTGCAGTGTGTACCAGTGTTCTGCACTCAAACTAAAGTACAATACCAGCATCACTAGTGCAGTGTGTACCAGCGTTCTGCACTCAAATGAAAGTACAATACCAGCATCACTAATGCAGTGTGTACCAGCTTTCTGCACCCAAATGAAAGTACAATACCAGCATCACTATTGCAGTGTGTACCAGCGTTCTGCACTTAAATGAAAGTACAATACCAGCATCACTAGTACAGTGTGTACCAGCGTTCTGCACTCAAATGAAAGTACAATACCAGCATCACTAGTGCAGTGTGTACCAGCGTTCTGCACTCAAATGAAAGTACAATACCAGCATCACTAGTGCAGTGTGTACCAGCGTTCTGCACTCAAACGAAAGTACAATAGCAGCATCACTAATGCAGTGTGTACCAGCGTTCTGCACTGCAGTAACAGTGCCATGCCAACTTGGACATTTCTGTGCCCTTCGTAATAAGACTGTATTGTAGTTACCTGAGTTTATCCAGGACGATATCTTTCAAACCTGTTACGGTGAAATTTAGTGCCGAAACATCTAAACCCTTCTCGGCCACTCGCAACTCAGACACGAACAGCGGATCCATGACTGGCATCTTGATTGACCTGTCACCTGAAATACAGACCAGTTCTCAGTTGGTTGGGATTTGTGTGCGGTGAAAGCACTGAAAGGAGAGTGTACATTGAAATGCTGAATTGTCTTCGAATTTATAATGTCGGCATCACACTGACAGGTGTCACGTGTCATGACTGTTCCGACATGTCTGTTCTCACCACTTCCATCGACACATTGTCCAACACATCATTCACTAATCTTTCGTTCAAGTACATTTGCTGTGTAATCAGAACTGCTGACGTCGTCGTCAGAAGTCCTAAATCAATGAATGAGTTTTGTGTCATAACAGCTTTATCAATAATCTTGAGTTCTGAGTATCTAGAAGCAACACTTCGAGCCTCTTGATGGATACAGTGTACAGTTAAATGGAGGTAACAGATCTGGGTACACTTTACCGGAGCTTGGAAACACTGACCTTTGACGAGATGCGGAACTGCCTCTCTAGCGCTCTTAAGAGCACAGGCGTTGATGTTGGGGTCCTTAATGGAGCATTTGTGTATGTAGGCAGCTGAAACAGATTGCAAATTGTGTTAGAGCAGTATAATGGTGCGGGAATGAAGCAGCCAGCAGGCTGACACGTTACAGTGGATGTCCAGAGCCTGACAGTGTGAGTGCTGAGGGCAGTATTTGAATGTGGAGTGAGAGTTGTACAGCTCGGGCCGTCTTGATTGTACTGTTCACCGGATGTTGTTAGGGTGGTGAAATGCAGGAGGGTTGGGTAAATGGGCGGGGCTTGTAAAATGTGTTGTGAATACGGTAATGAACATTGCGTTCTTTCAAATTCGGGGAATTTCTGACTAGCTGAAGAAGTGTTAGATGTTAAATGTGTGGGGTTAGTTAGTTAGTCAGTTAGATAGTTAGTTAGGTAGTGTAGGTGTACTGGTAATTCGCTGCCACCATATATGAAAGAGCGCTCAACAGCAAAAGGATCAACAAGTTATCAGTGCGCGTCCTATATCTATCTGCGTAGTCTGGACGCACACAGTGATCAGCTGTTGGCGTAGCCAGAGGCGTGTTGCCTATCTTCGTAGGAGTGGGGTAAGGAGAGATGCGAAAGGAAGGGGGAGTCTGTTCGGCTTTCTTCGGGTGGGTTTGGTTCGGTCGGCTTCGTGAGGGTGTGGTCGTCTTTGTCTAACTCTCTTTACACTCTTTCCACGAGAACAAAGAATGTTTGCTTTCTTATTTCACTCACTCAACACTTGTGATTTGCGTAATGAATTAACTGCAATTAATTAGTATTAAATATATTCTAAAATTCACTAAAATATATATGAAAGTAGTCATACAACACTTTAGTGTTAATATAATAATTTGGCTAACTAATAAAACGTAACAAAAAATCTTTTAAAACCGAAACTACTGTTTAAAATTAATTCTTTCAAAAAAACACAAATCTAAACTACTACAACTAAATAATTACAGTAACACAATGCTTCTCTCGTAGAATAATACAGGCGGTTTAGTAAATTACTCGTCCTGAATGCAGAAAACTAAACAAATTTAGTACTTTAATTTTACCTCATAGTAATTTACTGTATTATTTCCCAATTAACAACCGCTTACCTCCAGTATTTAATTTTTGTTCGCAGTTCCTTTGTTTCTTTGTCCCCTTTGTCTTCCAAAATTTGTCAAGCCGTGACTACGTCCTTCCTACTAAGAGGGTTCCAGACAAGTGACGAGACCAGCGACTACTCCCTGGATCGCTGACCAAAATGTTTACATAAATTCTTTAACGCGATTGGCTATCGCCAAACCCCTGCATCATTTCACTAGACAAAGCACTGCTTTACGAACAGAATGCTGAGGGTAGAGGGATGAAAAAAAAAACCCACACACACAAAGCTCTGAAATTAAAATACAGGGAAAAAAACTAACCCAATGGAAAATTCCATTGTCTAACTACTTATCCACTACAATTTCCCCCTCCTCAGCCTGTGACGTCCCTGTCACAGTCACTTACCTTACTGGACTGAAACAAGATTACAAAAAAACAAGAATCTCTTACAAAACCCAAAAGACATGGTACATGTGTTAAAACATAACAAATGAACAAGAAGGAATTATTCCATAATAAAACAAAGGTTATGGTATAAAATTCACTAAATCAATCACACAACCATTCTCTCTAATATTGTCCTTATTACATTTGAATTTGAATTCTGGCGCTCTTTTCCCATAAGTCTTTGCTGCAGTGTATTTCCTGTATTAGACTGTTTGCTGCTGTCTCTGTCACTCCAAGCGTTGCGGCTTCCGCATGGAGTTGTACATCGGCGTGCTATCTGTGAATCTCCCTAAATCTGAGCCATCGAAGTGTTATATTCGAAAAAATAAAAGTTATAAAACTTCTACAAAGTGCATAGTTCATTATTCTCCAGTTTTCTATTCAAAGTGCGTAGTATATATTTATAAAAATAAACGCAAAAAAAACACAAGTGAAGCTCGTTCATCACGGCTCCAAGAAGGTAACTTCACTTCGCTTATTCAACTGAAATCCGTCGAAAATGTTCAACCCTTCAACTTGAAACGGTGAGTAAAACTCCTTTCATTCATTATTAATCACAATTGAATGTTTAATTCTCGTAGCTTGTAGAGGGAATGTATTCAAGGAACGTTTTATTCGTGAAGAAAATTCCATAATAAAGGTAACAACAAAAAAAATAAATTGGAATATGGGAAAATAATTCCTTGGAAAGTGGTTACTTCCATAGGTAATCTACTGTAAAATGATATTACAGTTCCATAGGAATGAACTGGAATGGGTATGAGTATACGTCTGTCTTTGTCTCTCGTAGGCAGGACTGGAAGCGTCCGTTGCCACCACACAGCTGTTGCTATGACGTCACGTACCGGAACAGTTCGATGTTCGTACGAAGGAATATGCACCACTGGGTATATTAACACGTCGTTAACAAAAGGTAACTACCTTTTCACATCACTGTCTATTTGAAGAAGTGAATATACGAACCTTATATAGTCACTTTGCGTCTTTAACATGTAGAATCACTGGATATATCTTGTAACTGAAATTAACTAAAATTTCCATTTTGTAGACTTTCGTCGAAATCTGGTTGATTTGCTGCAACTCGCGAGCATCCACCTGGCTGTTGCATCTCAGCTGTCTTCACTGAAGAGAAGCTGCGACCACCTTAACTATTCTGGAACAACTTTACTGTTACTGGGACATTTCATATGCGATCTGGCCGAACAGAGTCTTACTGCACACATGAAGATTTTACAAGTAACTGTGCTCCTTGTATACTTGAAGCTAGCGGTTCGTTTCATTCTGGGAAATATTACAACCCTAAAACTATTTCCAAAATCATCTTTCCTAAATAGACTCAACTGCTTGTATTATCCTTTACATATTTCTCTTCACATTCCTTCATTAGTTTAACACCTCAGTTCTATTTCATAGCAATCAGTTTTTTTTCCATCTCCTTCTTTAATCCATGACAAATTCACTCTCACATACTCTAGTAACATTACATTCAAAATGCTACTTTTAAACTTATATATACAATCTCTTCCTCTCTTTCTTCTTAACAACCACAACTCACTTTTACTTAGCTCTATCTCCTTGTATCTTAATCAATATTTCTCATAACTATTACTGTTAAATGGATTGTACATTGTATATCAGGTTCCAATAAGTTCCATTTTAACAATCAAAATCCCATTAACTGATCTAATTTGAATATTCAATTTGCATGTCATCTCTAAACTGTAACCTGGCTCTACTTCTAGTCATTGGAGGTGAATACTGACTGGTACCTAACTCTCTCCTAGACCTTGGGGAATCAGAGGGTATATAATCTGGATCCATCCTAATTGAATCACGGCCTCTACCGTTAGAATCACTTCTACCTGCAGGAGAATCCTCTACATCAAACTCCATGGTTTCATTTCCTTCCTGAACCACTTCATATAAGTTGTCAGTGGGTAAACTACAAGGAATAGGCTGTGACCTAATCATAACTTCCTCTTCCTGACCACCACCATCAATAGGTCTCACTTTCCTATTAAAACCCTTTCTCTTCCTAACTTCCATAGGACTTTGCTCGTATGACCTCTTTAAACGGTTAACATTCACAATTAACTCTTTCCCTTGTGAGTCAACAATTTGATAATTTAAATCAAATAATTTCTTTTTCACTATGTATGGACCCTTCCATACACATCTAAACTTATTGCATACACCTGATTTCTTGGCTGGACAAAATAAGTAGACTTTGTCATCAACCTCAAAAGTCCTTAATTTTGCCTTCTTATCATAGTAACTTTTGTTCTTCTGATGAGCTGTTCTATTGTTTCCTCGAACAACCTTATAAGCTCTGGACAAATTTGACTTCAAACTTTCCAACCTCTGTCTCAAATCTACATCCTGAACATTCACTGAAATCTTAGCCTTCAGGTTATCCATTGTAGGTAAATTCATTTCACGCCCATGAATCAAATAAAATGGACTGTATTTTGTAGTTGTCTGTGGGGTTGCTCTATAAGCCATTAAGAAAAATGGTACTGCTAAATCCCAATTTGTACCAGATGAATCAACATAATGTGCTAAAGCATCATGTAAAGTCTTATGAAGTCGTTCGACTAGACCATTGCACTGTGCATGATATGGACTTGTCTGTACTTTCTTTACATTCAAAATTCTACAGGTCTCTTTAAAAAAATTAGAAGTAAATTGTCTACCTTGATCTGTAATCAAGACTGATCCTGACCCATGTCTAGCAATTATCTGAGTAGCATATACCCTTGCACATGTCTCAGCAGAAATATCGGGTATAGGAAAGGCTTCAGGATACCTTGAAAAATTATCTATAAATGTTAACAAATATTTGTTCTTACGTGGAGTCTGACTATACGGTCCTGTTAAATCCATACTAGTCACTTGGAAAGGTTCTGTTGGTTCTGGTAGCTCACCTAATGGTGCACGAAACTGGTGCCCTTTCCTTTTCTGACACTTATCACACTTTCTCACATAATCTTCTATCATAAACCTCATCTTAGGCCACCAAAACTTAAGAGAAATCAAATCATAACATCTCTTATTACCTGGATGAGAAGCATACACTGGATCGTGATTCATACGAATTACATCTGTGATCATAGTCTTTGGAACCACTAATTGGTTGTCCTTCCCTGTATTCCTTCTGTATAATACTCCATCTTTATCACAGAAAAATTCACTATTTCTGGTACTCCGTTTAACTCTTTGAGCATTACAGAAACTATCTTTCAACTGCTCTTCTAAAAACTTCTCTCTAGTTAGGGGGGTTTCCTTGCTCACTAGAGCTACATGCCTGCTCAGAGCATCCACATGCCCCATCCTTGAACCTGGCACATGCTCTATGTCAAAATCAAACTCACCTAACCTTAAACTCCATCTATTCAACCTTGCATTATTATCAGCAAATTTATGAATAAATTTCAATGCTGCATGATCTGTTCTCACTAGAAATTTCTTTCCGTAAAGATAGCATCTAAAATATTTAGTAGCCCAAACAACTGCCAATGCCTCAAGTTCAGATGCTGAATATGACCTTTCAGCTTTGTTAAGCTGTCTACTGGCATAAGCTACCGGCCGTTCTGCTCCACCTTGAACCTGAGATAATACTGCTCCTAATCCTACCTGTGATGCATCTGTTGCCAAAATAAAAGGTAACTTAAGATCTGGGAAAGCTAAAATTGGCGGGTTACTCAATTTATTCTTCAAATCTTCAAACGCATTCTGACAATCTTGTGTCCACTGCCACTTAAGATCCTTCTTAGTTAACTGGGTCAATGGTTTTGCAATGTCTGCAAAATGTGGCACCAACCGTCTATAAAACGAACACAAACCCAGAAAAGCTCTGACATCTTTAACTGACTGTGGGGTTGGATATTGTTGGATAGCCCTGACCTTATCTTCAGAAGCTTCAATTCCACTCTGTGACAAAACATAGCCCAGATAGGTAATTTTGGTCTTAGCAAAATCACACTTTTCTGGCTGCAACTGAAGATTGGCTCTCTTAAAACTATCAAATACATGAGCTAGTCTTTTTGCATGTTCTTCCAAAGAATCCGAATAAATCACTACATCATCCATAAAAACCCAAGCTTCTTTCCCTACTAAATTCCTCAACACTACATCCATTAGTCTCTGAAAACTAGCAGGACTGTTTGCCATCCCATAAGGTAACCTATTAAACTCATAAAATCCACTCGGTACAGAAAAAGCAGATTTTTCCCTGTGTTCTTCACAAATATTGACCTGCCAAAAGCCTTGGTATAAATCCAGCTTGCTAAACCACTTAGATCCTGCTAACGTGGATACTGTGTCTTCAAATCTTGGCAAAGGATAACTGTCAAACTTAGTGACAGCATTCAATGCTCTGTAATCAACACAAAACCTGTACTTAGGTAAACCTGTTTCCGATTTCTTAGGGACTAAAATCACAGGGGATTGCCAAGGGGAATTACTTGGTCTTATCACACCCTTATCTAGCATTGTCCTAACCTGTCTGTCTACTTCATCTCTAAGTGCAAATGGAATATGATAGGGATGTTTCCTTATTGGAGTAGCATCACCCGTCACTATTCTATGTTCTATCACATTCGTACTTTTAAAATCATTGTCCTCGTCGTCATGGAATAAATCAGCATATTCCCATAACACTGGCTCTATGATCTTCCTCTCCATCCTAGACAAATGAGCTAGCTTGGTATCTAGGTATTCTTTAAATTTCCTATTCACCTTCAGACTTGTTTCAGAAAACAACACTGACTTTGCATTCTTTTCTGCGCTTACACCCTCATCTATGGGTACAACTAAACTTTCTGCAATCTCTTGAGCTATACCTAACACTGTTCCTTTAGGCACTGTTAACTCTTCTTCACTAAAATTAACCACCATGAGAATCACTGTATCACATGGACTCTTCACTGGCAAACTTTTCTCAACTTGCACATGATTCTGAGAATTATCAGATGAACCTACCAAGTAGTTCTGTTTTCGAAACTCACTACCCTTCTGCTGTGGTTGTCTTCCAGCTGAACTGGTGTACGACAAAACACGAGCTACACTAATACCTTGTATGGGCACAAGAGCTGGCTCCACACACACTAAACTGGGTGAACTCCTTACTCTCTCTCCTATAACTTTTCCCTGCACCACATGTTTAGCTCTTGGTTTCAATACTACCGTGCGTTTACACACCACTGACCACGGCTCTGATTCTTCCAACTGTATAGATACTTCTTTACCTTTGCAAGGTTTTACTTGCTTAACCTCACTATGTTGGGACTTTACTCTTGATGTGAAAACATGGGGAACTAGCCCTGACTTCTGTTTTACATCACTACTAACTACTAACCCTAAACTAGGACCTCTAAACAATAACAACTTACTCTTTGCTAGATCCAACACTGCCTGTTTAGGAGTGAGAAAATTTACACCTATTATTCCTGCAGCCTTAGTAGGTAATTGGCTTACTACGAAGGTTTGTCTGAAAATTACACCACCCATCAGAAAAGATACATTTTGCTCTCCCTGAACTGCCAAATTATGTCCTGTCACACCGAAAGGAGTGAGAGACGTGCACTCTACAGGTGCCTTCGACACATTAGGTTGCAAAATACAACAACTTGACCCTGAATCAATCACTAGGATTCTATTGACACCTTCAATTTGTACTGAGACAATGGGAGTGTCCTGATCCATCAAAATGGGAATTGTCAGTTGTTCTGTGACAGCATTGCTAGAAAACTGAAGATGGGAGTCGCTGTCCTTCCTTCCATCTAGTTCCAGTTTTCCTGAAAATGGGTGCTCCGACGCACTTCGTCTTTCTGAGAATTAGTTCTAGCAGGTTGTTGTGAACTAGACTGCATGTTTGTTCCTACTATTCTGTCCCCTATCTTGCTTCCTATCAGAAAACTTCTTATTTCTGAAACAGTGTCTGGCAAAATGTCCAAACTTTCCACAATTATAACACTGTATGTCTTTTCCAGACCTATGTCTATCGACTACAGCTGTCCCTGTACTAACTTGCCTCTTATCTCGGATTGAGCTTTGACCAACTGAGGGTTTAACAAAGTCTCGATCTCGAATATCACTATTCATGTTAGAGAAGAACGCCTGATTCCTTCTCTCCTGCTTTTCAGCCTCATATACTGTAACAGCTATCTGCACAGCTTCATCTACACTTTTCGGCATCCTAAACCGAACCTGCTGCCCTGGGTTACCTATCAAACCCGCAATAAACGTGGACAGTATCATTCTGTCGGCTTGACCGTAATGAAAGCTCTGTAACTGAGGATCATCAACTCTTGGGACTGTCTTCATCGCCAACGCACGAACCCTGTCTGCGAAATCCTGCGGCGATTCATCTCTATGTTGCCTAGCTGACTGCAGCTGCACATAATGGAACTGAGGAGGTCTAACATCTCTGAAGCGATGCATAAAGGTTGCCTTAAAAGCATCCCATGTAACATTTACATTTTGTAATACCCTTGAACTACAATAAAATGCTTTGGCCACATCTGTAAGTTTCAGCACTGTTATCCTGATCTTGTCAGAGTCACTCCAATTTCCAATCCCGGCAGTAGATTCTACTGTATCGAAAAAATCTTTTGCACTCACTGATTTATCAGACCCTGACCACTTTGGTATTAAGCCAACTAAAGACAAATCCTTGGTCTGTTGGGGAACCGGTGCACTAACCTGTACCCTCAAATTTCTTAACTCAGTCTGCATCTGTTCAATTTGTTCTTTCAACAAATCTTCTTCCATTTTTGTCGCCATTTTTAACTCAAATTAAATATCCCCAAATATCTGAGTTACTAAACCTAATTGGTCTCGAAGCCGGAACCTCTATACAATGTGACACCCGTAATACTAGTCACTGACGGTGAACCCCCTGTGGTATTAGTAAACCACTAAAACACAAAACCCTTATCCGACGCTGCCAACCATTTCTGTACTGGTAATTCGCTGCCACCATATATGAAAGAGCGCTCAACAGCAAAAGGATCAACAAGTTATCAGTGCGCGTCCTATATCTATCTGACGTAGTCTGGACGCACACAGTGATCAGCTGTTGGCGTAGCCAGAGGCGGGTTGCCTATCTTCGTAGGAGTGGGGTAAGGAGAGATGCGAAAGGAAGGGGGAGTCTGTTCGGCTTTCTTCGGGTGGGTTTGGTTCGGTCGGCTTCGTGAGGGTGTGGTCGTCTTTGTCTAACTCTCTTTACACTCTTTCCACGAGAACAAAGAATGTTTGCTTTCTTATTTCACTCACTCAACACTTGTGATTTGCGTAATGAATTAACTGCAATTAATTAGTATTAAATATATTCTAAAATTCACTAAAATATATATGAAAGTAGTCATACAACACTTTAGTGTTAATATAATAATTTGGCTAACTAATAAAACGTAACAAAAAATCTTTTAAAACCGAAACTACTGTTTAAAATTAATTCTTTCAAAAAAAACACAAATCTAAACTACTACAACTAAATAATTACAGTAACACAATGCTTCTCTCGTAGAATAATACAGGCGGTTTAGTAAATTACTCGTCCTGAATGCAGAAAACTAAACAAATTTAGTACTTTAATTTTACCTCATAGTAATTTACTGTATTATTTCCCAATTAACAACCGCTTACCTCCAGTATTTAATTTTTGTTCGCAGTTCCTTTGTTTCTTTGTCCCCTTTGTCTTCCAAAATTTGTCAAGCCGTGACTACGTCCTTCCTACTAAGAGGGTTCCAGACAAGTGACGAGACCAGCGACTACTCCCTGGATCGCTGACCAAAATGTTTACATAAATTCTTTAACGCGATTGGCTATCGCCAAACCCCTGCATCATTTCACTAGACAAAGCACTGCTTTACGAACAGAATGCTGAGGGTAGAGGGATGAAAAAAAAAACCCACACACACAAAGCTCTGAAATTAAAATACAGGGAAAAAAACTAACCCAATGGAAAATTCCATTGTCTAACTACTTATCCACTACAGTAGGCATGAAGCTTTCTCTGATGTGGGGTGAACGTGAAGTGACAGATTTGTTAAGAAGAGTTTGACAGTGATTTAGGTTGAGACGATATTCAGGTACCGTTAGTCAGATACCGTTAGTCAGGTACCGTTAGTTAGGTACCGTTAGTCAGGTACCGTTAGTCATGTACCGTTAGTCAGGTACCGTTAGTCAGGTACCGTTAGTCAGGTACCCTTAGTCAGGTACCGTTAGTCAGGTACAGTTAGTTAGGTACCGTTAGTCAGGTACCGTTAGTTAGGTACCGTTAGTCAGGTACCGTTAGTCAGGTACCGTTAGTCAGGTACCGTTAGTCAGGTACCGTTAGTCAGGTACCGTTAGTCAGGTACCGTTTCCATATATTACGTCATGCAGTACATCAGTAGACAATTTACAATAACCAGCAACAAGAGCAGAACACGATTTAGGTCTTGCTATTTGCAGATAACCTAACCGTGTCATTTTTTACCGTCACCGGTTTGCAGAAAGACACAAAAGAAATTGAGAAACATTCGGTGAATTGGAACTTTAATTGTAAGATAAATTGCACGGTCAGATCTTCTGTCATCTTTCGTTTGATATTTTGTGTGGTAACTATTTCCCTGTCCAAGCCATGAAGGCGTATAGGGGGAGTATATGTATAGCTCCAGTCATTCGTAATCATAACACTCGATGGAGGTGAGTGGTCAACGCCACGCCCCGGCCGATTTATCCCCGGCAAAGGACACAGATTCACATTGAATACGAGGCTGTTTTATGTTTGTGTGTTGATGAATTGACTTCGAGTTGGTCAAACACTTACGCAATTTGGCGAACACGACGACGCAGCACGTTACGACAACCACTAGCAGCTTATGCATGGCGATCCTTTTCCGGACAGCGTGTGACTAAAATGATATCAGAGCAGCCCAGACGTTCTGTTAAATAAGGACCACCAGGTCACCTTGACAGCACAGTTACGTTTGATTGCCGTGCTATAGCACTCGTCTGTAAATAACAACATTAATTTGATGCTTGTTCGTTTCAAATTTTCTCTCGTCTAGACAAAGATAAAGCGACACAATAAGGACAAAACAAAAGTGACAGGCTTAGGAGTCGAATTATAGGCCATGTTTTGTAGCGCACGCGCAGCAAAGTGTTTCAGAAATACAGGGCATACACAAACGAATGGTGCGGTTTATATGGTTTATTCAATTGACACCGCACCATTCTTTTGTGTATGCCCTGTACATGCACCGTCCTTGCTGTTCATATCTGGAGGCTGCCTAAGTGACTGTCCGTGAAACTGCAGGTCGTGGAGGTAATTGTAAAGTCTGTCGTCAACATTACAAGTTCGGTTAAAGTCCGACAGCAGTAACTGACGGTGTGCTTTCGGGCCTGCAGACTTTGTGACAGCACGTCGACAGTACGTGGCTGGATGTTTGGAACAGCGGTTGTAGCGATCAGCGAAACTTTGCGTTGACAGCGCACGTTCTTCATGAGCCTTATGATCATGATCCAAAAGAAGTGTACAGAGATTTGATAACCTTCTTGGATGTGACGCTGTGTTGATGGGTAAGTAGTTCCCGACGTTTCGAAGGATCGTGTTGCATCTATCTATAACTTTAGTTGCTTTTGACCCTGTAGTCTTTCATTCTCAAGGTCACACGTTAGGCGAAACGGTTCTTCGAAACGTCGGCAGCTATTCACCGACACAGCATCACATGCCAAAAGTTTCTAGCATTTAGTAGCACCGCTGTGAGAGCCTGAAACCTCGCAAGACTGAGAGAAATCGCGATAGTTGTTACACCGTGTGTGCGTGTACTGTCATCTAGTTCTAGGTCAATTTTTCGGCTTTCTTAGAGTTCCAGTTTCATGTCGTTACCCAGCAGAGGATTCAGGGCGTGAGGTATGTGACGCTGTGTGCCGGGGTTAGTGTTCGCCGACGTTTCGATGAGATGCAGTGCGTTTGTCTTCAGTTGTAAGACGTCCCCTATAAATTGTGCGGTAAAGTTATTGCGCTGTATATTTTAATTTTTGTGTTTTATGTGCTCGTTATGGCTGTGAACGAGGGTTTAGACTGAGATAAACCGGAAGTCCGTACCGCGCAGTAAACACACTCCGTCTCAGTTATACAAACCAGTCAGTTAATGTTGTACAGTGAAATAATCGCTGTTTGTTCTGAGATCCACACAAAACACATAAATACAGTACGTACCGCGCAGCAAACACACTCCGTCTCAGTTATACAAACCAGTCAGTTAATGCTGTACAGTGAAATAATCGCTGTTTGTTCTGAGATCCACACAAAACACATAAATACAGTACGTACCGCGCAGCAAACACACTCCGTCTCAGTTATACAAACCAGTCAGTTAATGTTGTACAGTGAAATAATCGCTGTTTGTTCTGAGATCCACACAAAACACATAAATGCAGTCCGTACCGCGCAGTAAACACACTCCGTCTCAGTTATACAAACCAGTCAGTTAATGCTGTACAGTGAAATAATCGCTGTTTGTTCTGAGATCCACACAAAACACATAAATACAGTCCGTACCGCGCAGTAAACACACTCCGTCTCAGTTATACAAACCAGTCAGTTAATGCTGTACAGTGAAATAATCGCTGTTTGTTCTGAGATCCAAACAAAACACAAAAATACAGTCCGTACCGCGCAGTAAACACAATCCGTCTCAGTTATACAAACCAGTCAGTTAATGCTGTACAGTGAAATAATCGCTGTTTGTTCTGAGATCCAAACAAAACACAAAAATACAGTCCGTACCGCGCAGTAAACACACTCCGTCTCAGTTATACAAACCAGTCAGTTAATGTTGTACAGTGAAATAATCGCTGTTTGTTCTGAGATCCACACAAAACACATAAATGCAGTCCGTACCGCGCAGTAAAAAACAATCCGTCTCAGTTATACAAACCAGTCAGTTAATGCTGTTACAGTGAAATAATCGCTGTTTGTTCTGAGATCCACACAAAACACATAAATACAGTCCGTACCGCGCAGTAAACACAATCCGTCTCAGTTATACAAACCAGTCAGTTAATGCTGTACAGTGAAATAATCGCTGTTTGTTCTGAGATCCACACAAAACACATAAATACAGTCCGTACCGCGCAGTAAACACACTCCGTCTCAGATTATACAAACCATCAGTTAATGCTGTACAGTGAAATAATCGCTGTTTGTTCTGAGATCCACACAAAACACATAAATACAGTCCGTACCGCGCAGTAAACACAATCCGTCTCAGTTATACAAACCAGTCAGTTAATGCTGTACAGTGAAATAATCGCTGTTTGTTCTGAGATCACACAAAACACATAAATACAGTCCGTACCGCGCAGTAAACACACTCCGTCTCAGTTATACAACCAGTCAGTTAATGCTGTACAGTGAAATAATCGCTGTTTTTCTGAGACCACACAAAACACATAAATACAGTCCGTACTCGCAGTAAACACACTCAGTCTCAGTTATACAAACAGTCAGTTAATGTGTACAGTGAAATAATCGCTGTTTGTTCTGAGATCCACACAAAACACATAAATACAGCCGTACTCGCAGTAAACACACTCGTCTCAGTTATACAAACCAGTCAGTTAATGTTGTACAGTGAAATAATCGCTGTTTGTTCTGAGATCCCACACAAAACACATAAATACAGTCCGTACCGCTCAGTAACACACTCCGTCTCAGTTATA
Source organism: Reticulitermes speratus (assembly GCA_021186555.1). Lineage (NCBI taxonomy): Eukaryota > Metazoa > Arthropoda > Insecta > Blattodea > Rhinotermitidae > Reticulitermes > Reticulitermes speratus. The sequence goes on along the minus strand of JAJKFL010000039.1, from coordinate 41,927,531 downwards.
CAAACCAGTCAGTTAATGCTGTACAGTGAAATAATCGCTGTTTGTTCTGAGATCCACACAAAACACATAAATACAGTCCGTACTCGCAGTAAACACACTCCGTCTCAGTTATACAAACAGTCAGTTAATGTGTACAGTGAAATAATCGCTGTTTGTTCTGAGATCCAACAAACACATAAATACAGACGTACCGCGCAGTAAACACACTCCGTCTCAGTTATACAAACCAGTCAGTTAATGCTGTACAGTGAAATAATCGCTGTTTGTTCTGAGATCCACACAAAACACATAAATACAGTCCGTACCGCGCAGTAAACACATCCGTCTCAGTTATACAAACCAGTCAGTTAATGCTGTACAGTGAAATAATCGCTGTTTGTTCTGAGATCCAACAAAACACATAAATACAGTCCGTACCGCGCAGTAAACACAATCCGTCTCAGTTATACAAACCAGTCAGTTAATGCTGTACAGTGAAATAATCGCTGTTTGTTCTGAGATCCACACAAAACACATAAATACAGTCCGTACCGCGCAGTAAACACAATCCGTCTCAGTTATACAAACCAGTCAGTTAATGCTGTACAGTGAAATAATCGCTGTTTGTTCTGAGATCCACACAAAACACATAATACAGTCCGTACCGCGCAGTAAACACAATCCGTCTCAGTTATACAAACCAGTCAGTTAATGCTGTACAGTGAAATAATCGCTGTTTGTTCTGAGATCCACACAAAACACATAAATACAGTCCGTACCGCGCAGTAAACACATCCGTCTCAGTTATACAAACCAGTCAGTTAATGCTGTACAGTGAAATAATCGCTGTTTGTTCTGAGATCCACACAAAACACATAAATACAGTCCGTACCGCGCAGTAAACACACTCCGTCTCAGTTATACAAACCAGTCAGTTAATGCTGTACAGTGAAATAATCGCTGTTTGTTCTGAGATCCACACAAAACACATAAATACAGTCCGTACCTCGCAGTAAACACACTCGTCTCAGTTATACAAACCAGTCAGTTAATGTTGTACAGTGAAATAATCGCTGTTTGTTCTGAGATCACACAAAACACATAAATACAGTCCGTACCGCGCAGTAAACACACTCCGTCTCAGTTATACAAACCAGTCAGTTAATGCTGTACAGTGAAATAATCGCTGTTTGTTCTGAGATCCACACAAAACACATAAATACAGTCCGTACCGCAGTAAACACACTCGTCTCAGTTATACAAACCAGTCAGTTAATGCTGTACAGTGAAATAATCGCTGTTTGTTCTGAGATCCACACAAAACACATAAATACAGTCCGTACCCGCAGTAAACACACTCCGTCTCAGTTATACAAACCAGTCAGTTAATGCTGTACAGTGAAATAATCGCTGTTTGTTCTGAGATCCACACAAAACACATAAATACAGTCCGTACCGCTCAGTAAACACACTCCGTCTCAGTTATACAAACCAGTCAGTTAATGCTGTACAGTGAAATAATCGCTGTTTGTTCTGAGATCCACACAAAACACATAAATACAGTCCGTACCTCGCAGTAAACACAATCCGTCTCAGTTATACAAACCAGTCAGTTAATGTTGTACAGTGAAATAATCGCTGTTTGTTCTGAGATCCACACAAAACACATAAATACAGTCCGTACCGCGCAGTAACACACAATCCGTCTCAGTTATACAAACCAGTCAGTTAATGCTGTACAGTGAAATAATCGCTGTTTGTTCTGAGATCCACACAAAACACATAAATACAGTCCGTACCGCGCAGTAAACACACTCCGTCTCAGTTATACAAACCAGTCAGTTAATGCTGTACAGTGAAATAATCGCTGTTTGTTCTGAGATCCACACAAAACACATAAATACAGTCCGTACCGCGCAGTAAACACAATCCGTCCAGTTATACAAACCAGTCAGTTAATGCTGTACAGTGAAATAATCGCTGTTTGTTCTGAGATCCACACAAAACACATAAATACAGTCCGTACCGCGCAGTAAACCACATCCGTCTCAGTTATACAAAACAGTCAGTTAATGTGTACAGTGAAATAAACGCTGTTTGTTTGGTCCCCACAAAACAATAAATACAGTCCCTACCGCGCAGTAAAACATCCTTCAGTTATACAAACCCCAGTTAAAGTGTAAGGAAATAATCGCTGTTTGTTTGAGTCCAAACAAAACACATAAATACAGTCCGTACCCGCAGTAACAACTCCGTCTCAGTTTAAAACCACAGTTTAAAGTTTAAGTGAAATAATCGTGTTTTTTTCTGAGATCCCCCAAAAACTAAAACGCCCCCACCCCATAAAAATCCGTTAAAATTTTAAAAAACCGTAGTTAAAATTGTACAGTGAAAAAATCGCGTTTGTTCTGAGATCCCACAAAACCATAAAAAACAGTCCGTACCCGGGCCGTAAA
>JAJKFL010000039.1:41869304-41924996 GCA_021186555.1 Reticulitermes speratus | reverse complement strand
TCAGTTTACAAACCAGTCATTTAAAAATTTTAAAAGTGAAATAAAAGCTGTTTGTTTTAAACCAAAAAAAAAAAAATAAAAACATTCCCCCCCGCATTTAAACAACCCGTCCAGTTTTACAAAAAATCCGTTAAGGGGGTTTTTTTGGAAAAAAATTTTCCCGTTTTTTTTTTGGGGGTCCACACAAAACACATAAATACAGTCCGTAACCCCCCAGTAAAAACACTCCTTCATTATAAAAAACCGTCCGTTAATTGTTTCGGGAAAAAATCGCTGTTTTTTCGAGATCCCCCAAAAAAATAAAACAGTTTTTTAAAAACCCCGGGGGGGTAAAAAAAACTCCTCTCGTTAAAAACAAACCCCAGTTAAGTTGACAGTGAATAATCGCTGTTTTTTTGGACCACACAAAAAACATAAATTTTTGCCTTTCCCCGCAGTTTTTCACCTCCCTCTAGTTAACAAAATTCCCGTTTAAAGCGTACGTTAAATTTTAAAAACCCGTTTTTCTGAGATCCACACAAAACCAAAAAAACGCCCCTACCCGAGTAAACCACCCGTCTCAGTTTTTTAAAAACCCCCCATTAAAGGTTTGGAAAAATCGTTTTTGTTCTGAGATCCACCAAAACACAAAAAACGTCCGTTAAAAGGGAGTAACACATTTCCCTCTGGGGTTTAAAAACCGGGGTTTAAGTTTTTCATGAAAAAAATCGCTTTTGTTTTGGATCCCCCAAAAACCCAAAATACAGTCCTCCGCAAAAAACCACTCCGTCTCCCTTTTAAAAAAAAAAGGGGTTTTTTTTAAAAGAAAAATCGCTTTTGTTCTGAGATCCACACAAAACAAAATACATCCGTACCGCGCAGTAAACCCACTTTTCCCCCCTTTTAAAAAAACCCCGTCATTTTAAAAAATTTTTCAGTGAAATAAAAACTGTTTTTTTTTGAGATCCCCCCAAAAAAATACAGTCCGTTTCCCGCAGTAAAAAACCCCCCCTTTATTTTTCAAACCGTCCGTTTTAAAAATTTTTAAAAAAAAAAATCCTTTTTTTTCTGAACCACAAAACAAAAATAACCCTTGGGGGCAAAAAGGTTTTTTTAAAAACTTTTTTGGACATAAAACCCTTTTTTTTGGGATTTTAAAAAAACCCTAAAAACAGCCGTCCCCCCCAAAAAAACACATCCCTTCCCAAATTTTTTTAAACCTAGTTAATGTTTAAAAAGGGAAAAAACGGTTTTTTCTGAATCCAACAAAAAACCTAAATTTCGTCCCTACCCCGCAGTAAAAAACTCCGTCCAGTTATACAAAACCCGTCCGTTAAATTTACAAAAAAAATCGCTGTTTTTTTGAATCCACCAAAAAACAAAAATACAGTCCGTACCCCCCAGTAAAAACCAAAAAAACCCTCTCAGTTATACAAAAACCCCTTAAAAGTGTCAAATGAAATAATCCGTTTGTTCCGAGTCCCACCCCAAAACCCATAAATACGTCCTTTTCCCGGGGCAGTAAACCACTCCTCCCCAATTTTCAAACATTTGTTAAATTTTTTGTAAAAAAAAGCTGTTTGTTCCGAGAACCCCACAAAACAAATAAATACAGGGGCCTACCCGGGAGTAAAAACAACCCCTCTGGGATAAAAACCGTCGTTTTAAGGAAAATTTTTAAAAATTGTTTGTTTTAGATCCACCAAAAAAAATTTCATCCCTACCCGCAGTAAAAAACACTCCGGTTTAGTTTAAAAAACCCGTCATTTTTTGTTTTTAAATGAAAAAAATCGCTGTTTGTTCTGAATCCCACAAAAAAAAAAAATACAGGTTTTAAAAGCGCAGTAAAAAACACTCCGTCTCAGTTTTTACAAACCAGTCCCCGTTAATGTTTTTAAAAATGATATAATCGCTGTTTTTTTCCCGAGATCCACACAAAAACACATAAATACAGTCTGTACCGCGCAGTAAACCCCCCTGCGTCTCAAATTATACAAACCAGTCAGTTTTAAATGGGACTGAAAAATCGCTGTTTGTTCTAGATCCACACAAAAATCAAAATACAGTCCGTACCGCCAGTAAAAAACACTCCGTCTCAGTTTTTACCCAAAACCCTCAGTTTAAAGTTGTTTATGAAAAATCCTGTTTTTTTCTGAGAAACCACACAAAAAACATAAAACAGTCCCCCCCCGGCAGTAAACCATTTCCCTCCCCCGTTATACAAACCATTTTTTTAATTGGGTTTTAAAATGAAAAAAAACGCTGTTTTTTTCTGAGATCCACACAAAACACATAAATACAGTCCGTACCGCGCAGTAAACACACTCCGTCTCAGTTATACAAACCAGTCAGTTAATGTTGTACAGTGAAATAATCGCTGTTTGTTCTGAGATCCACACAAAACACATAAATACAGTCCGTACCGCGCAGTAAACACACTCCGTCTCGGTTATACAAACCAGTCAGTTAATGTTGTACAGTGAAATAATCGCTGTTTGTTCTGAGATCCACACAAAACACATAAATACAGTCCGTACCGCGCAGTAAACACACTCCGTCTCAGTTATACAAACCAGTCAGTTAATGTTGTACATGAAAAATCGCTGTTTGTTCTGAGATCCACACAAAACACATAAATACACGTGTACGGCAGAAACGTACGAATGTTGAATGTAAAACCGTTAGGTTACATAATACCAGTTGTTTAGAGTTACAATCCTAAATCGCCACATAAACACACTCCGTCTCAATTATACAAATCAGTCAGTTAATGCTGTACAGTGAAATAATCGCTGTTTGTTCTGAGATCCACACAAAACACATAAATACAGTCCGTACCGCGCAGTAAACACACTCCGTCTCAGTTATACAAACCAGTCAGTTAATGCTGTACAGTGAAATAATCGCTGTTTGTTCTGAGATCCACACAAAACACATAAATACAGTCCGTACCGCGCAGTAAACACACTCCGTCTCAGTTATACAAACCAGTCAGTTAATGTTGTACAGTGAAATAATCGCTGTTTGTTCTGAGATCCACACAAAGCACATAAATACAGTCCGTACCGCGCAGTAAAACACACTCCGTCTCAGTTATACAAACCAGTCAGTTAATGTTGTACAGTGAAATAATCGCTGTTTGTTCTGAGATCCACATAAAGCACACAAATACACTGTGTGGGCAGAACGTAGAATTTGTGAATGTTAAACTGGTGGTACATATAGTAACCACTTGGCTTTAGAGAGTTAATATACATTGTACATAAATACAGACCGTACCGCGAAGAAAACACACTCCTTCTCAGTTATACAAACCAGTCAGTTAATGTTGTACAGTGAAATAATCGCTGTTTGTTCTGAAATCCAAACAAAACACATAAATACAGTCCGTACCGCGCAGTAAACACACTCCGTCTCAGTTATACAAACCAGTCAGTTAATGTTGTACAGTGAAATAATCGCTGTTTGTTCTGAGATCCACACAAAACACATAAATACAGTCCGTACCGCGCAGTAAACACACTCCGTCTCAGTTATACAAACCAGTCAGTTAATGTTGTACAGTGAAATAATCGCTGTTTGTTCTGAGATCCACACAAAACACATAAATACAGTCCGAACCGCGCAGTAAACACACTCCGTCTCAGTTATACAAACCAGTCAGTTAATGTTGTACAGTGAAATAATCGCTGTTTGTTCTGAGATCCACACAAAACACATAAATACAGTCCGTACCGCGCAGTTAACACACTCCGTCTTAGTTATACAAAGTCAGTTAATGCTGTACAGTGAAATAATCCTTGTTTGTTCTGAGATCCACACAAAACACATAAATACAGTCCGTACTGCGCAGTAAACACACTCCGTCTCAGTTATACAAACAGTCAGTTAATGCTGTACAGTGAAATAATCGCTGTTTGTTCTGAGATCCACACAAAACACATAAATACAGTCCGTACCGCGCAGTAAACACACTCCGTCTCAGTTATAACAAACCAGTCAGTTAATGCTGTACAGTGAAATAATCGCTTTTTGTTCTGAGATCCACACAAAACACATAAATACAGTCCGTACCGCGCAGTAAACACACTCCGTCTCAGTTATACAAACCAGTCAGTTAATGCTGTACAGTGAAATAATCGCTGTTTGTTCTGAGATCCACACAAAACACATAAATACAGTCCGTACCGCGCAGTAAACACACTCCGTCTCAGTTATACAAACCAGTCAGTTAATGCTGTACAGTGAAATAATCGCTGTTTGTTCTGAGATCCACACAAAACACATAAATACAGTCCGTACCGCGCAGTAAACACACTCCGTCTCAGTTATACAAACCAGTCAGTTAATGTGTACGTGAATAATCGCTGTTTGTTCTGAGATCCACACAAAACACATAAATACAGTCCGTACCGCGCAGTAAACACACTCCGTCTCAGTTATACAACCAGTCAGTTAATGCTGTACAGTGAAATAATCGCTGTTGTTCTGAGATCCACAAAACACATAAATACAGTCCGTACCGCGCAGAAAACACTCGTTCGTTATACAAACAGTCAGTTAATTAGAGACCACACAAAACACATAAATCAGTCCGTACCCGCAGTAAACACACTCCGTCTCAGTTATACAAACAGTCAGTTAATTGTACAGTGAAATAATCGTGTTTGTTCTGAGATCCACACAAAACCATAAATACAGTCCGTACCGCGCAGTAAACACACTCGTCTCAGTATACAAACCAGTCAGTTAATGTGTACAGTGAAACGCTGTTTGTTCTGAGATCCACACAAAACACTAATACAGCCGTACCGCGCAGAAACACACTCCGTCTCAGTTATACAAACAGCATTAAGTGTCAGTGAAATAACGCTGTTTGTTCTGAGATCCACACAAAACACATAATACAGTCCGTACGCGCAGTAAACACTCCGTCTCAGTTATACAACAGTCAGTTAATGTGTACAGTGAAATAATCGCTGTTTGTCTGAGATCCACACAAACACATAAATACAGTCCGTACGCGCGTAAACAACTCCGTCTCATTATAAACAGTCAGTAATGTTGTACAGTGAAATAATCGCTGTTGTCTGAGATCCACACAAAACACTAATACAGTCCGTACCGCGCAGTAACACACTCGTCTCAGTTCAAACAGTCAGTAATGTGTACGTGAATAATCGCTGTTGTTCGAGATCCACAAAACACATAAATACAGTCGTACCGCAGTAAACACTCCGTTCGTTATACAAACCATCAGTAATTTTACAGTAAATAATCGCTGTTTGTTCTGAATCCACAAAACACAAAAACGTCCGACGCCAGTAAACACTCCTCTCAGTTTACAAAGTCATTAATGTGTACAGTGAAATAATCCGTTTGTTTGAATCCACAAACACATAAATAAGTCCGTACCGCGCATAACACACTCCGTCTCATATACAAACCATCAGTTAAGTGACTGAAATAATGCTGTTTTTCTGACCAACAAAACACATAAATACATCCGACCGCAGTAAACACCTCCGTCTGTTACAAACCATCATTAATGTACAGTAAATAATCGCTGTTGTTCTGAATCCACACAAAACACAATACAGTCCGTCCCGCATAACACACTCCGTCCATTATACAAACCATCATAAGTGTCAGTGAAATAATCGCTGTTTGTTCGATCCACACAAAACACATAATACAGTCCGTACCGCGCAGTAAACACACTCGTCCAGTTTAAACAGTCATATGTGACAGTGAAATAATCGCTGTTTGTTTGAGATCCAACAAAACACATAAATACAGCCTACCGGCAGACAACTCCGTCTGTTATACAAGTATTAATGTGTACATGAAATCTGTTTTTTGAGATCCACACAAAACACTAATACAGTGTCGCAGAACTGTTGTAAAACTTTAGGTCGTAAACGCTTGTAATCCCAACAATAATCAGTCCTCATAACTCGTCATTAAACCAGTCAGTTATGTTGTTTTGTGAGATCCACACAACAATAACGTCCGCAGTACACCTCCTTCGTAACAAATAGTTAAGTACATGAAATAATCGCTTTGTCGATCCACACAAAACACTAAATACAGTCCGTACCGCGCAGTAAACACACTCCGTCTCAGTTATACAAACCAGTCAGTTAATGTTGTACAGTGAATAATCGCTGTTTGTTCTGAGATCCACACAAAACACATAAATACAGTCGTACCGCAAAACACACTCCGTCTCAGTTATACAAACCAGTCAGTTAATGCTGTACAGTGAAATAATCGCTGTTTGTTCTGAGATCCACACAAAACACATAAATACAGTCCGTACCGCGCAGTAAAACACTCCGTCTCAGTTATACAAACCAGTCAGTTAATGTTGTACAGTGAAATAATCGCTGTTTGTTCTGAGATCCACACAAAACACATAAATACAGTCCGTACCGCGCAGTAAACACACTCCGTCTCAGTTATACAAACCAGTCAGTTAATGTGTACAGTGAAATAATCGCTGTTTGTTCTGAGATCCACACAAAACACATAAATACAGTCCGTACCGCGCAGTAAACACACTCCGTCTCAGTTATACAAACCAGTCAGTTAATGCTGTACAGTGAAATAATCGCTGTTTGTTCTGAGATCCACACAAAACACATAAATACAGTCCGTACCGCGCATAAAACACACTCCGTCTCAGTTATACAAACCAGTCAGTTAATGCTGTACAGTGAAATAAATCGCTGTTTGTTCTGAGATCCACACAAAACACATAAATACAGTCCGTACCGCGCAGTAAACACACTCCGTCTCAGTTATACAAACCAGTCAGTTAATGTGTACAGTGAAATAATCGCTGTTTGTTCTGAGATCCACACAAAACACATAAATACAGTCCGTACCGCGCAGTAACACACTCCGTCTCAGTTATACAAACCAGTCAGTTAATGCTGTACAGTGAAATAATCGCTGTTTGTTCTGAGATCCACACAAAACCATAAATACAGTCCGTACCGCGCAGTAAACCACACTCCGTCTCAGTTATACAAACCAGTCAGTTAATGCTGTACAGTGAAATAATCGCTGTTTGTTCTGAGATCCACACAAAAACATAAATACAGTCCGTACCGCGCAGTAAACACACTCCGTCTCAGTTATACAAACCAGTCAGTTAATGTTGTACAGTGAAATAATCGCTGTTTGTTCTGAGATCCACACAAAACACATAAATACAGTCCGTACCGCGCAGTAAACACACTCCGTCTCAGTTATACAAACCAGTCAGTTAATGTTGTACAGTGAAATAATCGCTGTTTGTTCTGAGATCCACACAAAACACATAAATACAGTCCGTACCGCGCAGTAAACACACTCCGTCTCAGTTATACAAACCAGTCAGTTAATGTTGTACAGTGAAATAATCGCTGTTTGTTCTGAGATCCACACAAAACACATAAATACAGTCCGTACCGCGCAGTAAACACACTCCGTCTCAGTTATACAAACCAGTCAGTTAATGTTGTACAGTGAAATAATCGCTGTTTGTTCTGAGATCCACACAAAACACATAAATACAGTCCGTACCGCGCAGTAAACACACTCCGTCTCAGTTATACAAACCAGTCAGTTAATGTTGTACAGTGAAATAATCGCTGTTTGTTCTGAGATCCACACAAAACACATAAATACAGTCCGTACCGCGCAGTAAACACATTTCGTCTCAGTTTATACAAACCAGTCAGTTAATGTTGTACAGTGAAATAATCGCTGTTTGTTCTGAGATCACACAAACACAAAAACAGTCGTACGCGCAGTAAACACACTCGTCTCAGTTATACAAACCAGTCAGTTAATTGTTGTAATGAATTAATCGCTGTTTGTTCTGAGATCCACAAAACAATATACAGTCCGTACCGCGCAGTAAACACACTCCGTCTCAGTTATACAAACAGTCAGTTAATGTTGTACAGTGAAATAATCGCTGTTTGTTCTGAGATCCACACAAAACACATAAATACAGTCACCTTACGCGCGCAGTAAAACATCCTACCGTATCCTTCAGTTATACAAACCAGTCATTAATGTTGTACAGTGAAATAATCGCTGTTTGTTCTGAGATCCACACAAAACACATAAATACAGTCCGTACCGCGCAGTAAACACACTCCGTCTCAGTTATACAAACCAGTCAGTTAATGTTGTACAGTGAAATAATCGCTGTTTGTTCTGAGATCCACACAAAGCACATAAATACAGTCCGTACCGCGCAGTAAACACACTCCATCTCAGTTATACAAACCAGTCAGTTAATGTTGTACAGTGAAATAATCGCTGTTTGTTCTGAGATCCACATAAAGCACACAAATACACTGTGTGGGCAGAACGTAGAATTTGTGAATGTTAAACTGGTGGTACATATAGTAACCACTGGGCTTTAGAGAGTTAATATACATTGTACATAAATACAGACCGTACCGCGAAGAAAACACACTCCTTCTCAGTTATACAAACCAGTCAGTTAATGTTGTACAGTGAAATAATCGCTGTTTGTTCTGAAATCCAAACAAAACACATAAATACAGTCCGTACCGCGCAGTAAACACACTCCGTCTCAGTTATACAAACCAGTCAGTTAATGTTGTACAGTGAAATAATCGCTGTTTGTTCTGAGATCCACACAAAACACATAAATACAGTCCGTACCGCGCAGTAAACACACTCCGTCTCAGTTATACAAACCAGTCAGTTAATGTTGTACAGTGAAATAATCGCTGTTTGTTCTGAGATCCACACAAAACACATAAATACAGTCCGAACCGCGCAGTAAACACACTCCGTCTCAGTTATACAAACCAGTCAGTTAATGTTGTACAGTGAAATAATCGCTGTTTGTTCTGAGATCCACACAAAACACATAAATACAGTCCGTACCGCGCAGTTAACACACTCCGTCTCAGTTATACAAACCAGTCAGTTAATGTTGTAAAGTGAAATAATCGCTGTTTGTTCTGAGATCCACACAAAACACATAAATACAGTCCGTACCGCGCAGTAAACACACTCCGTCTCAGTTATACAAACCAGTCAGTTAATTTTGTACAGTGAAATAATCGCTGTTTGTTCTGAGATCCACACAAAACACATAAATACAGTCCGTACCGCGCAGTAAACACACTCCGTCTCAGTTATACAAACCAGTCAGTTAATGCTGTACAGTGAAATAATCGCTGTTTGTTCTGAGATCCACACAAAACACATAAATACAGTCCGTACCGCGCAGTAAACACACTCCGTCTCAGTTATACAAACCAGTCAGTTAATGCTGTACAGTGAAATAATCGCTGTTTGTTCTGAGATCCACACAAAACACATAAATACACTGTTTGGGCAGAACGTAGAATTGTTGAATGTTAAACCTGGTGGTACATATAGTGACCACTGGGCTTTAAATGCTGTACCACAGTGGCGAAATTACTTCGAACAACTTTTTCATCGGTTTTAATACGCTTCACGAAATTCATAGCACGGATGTCGAAGTTACCCGCCAACAAGCAGTGCTGCCAACAAGCAGTGCTGCCATCATTTCTGTTGCTCCATCACCGTCGCCAGATATCCACTGATGCACATTGTTAGACCGTTTTGCTGTGTTCAGCTTGTGGATTGTTTGCGGTAAGCAACAAGCTGCATTAAATTCGTTCGTGAGACAACTTGTTACATTTGGTTTGTGTATTTGACAGTTACAATGATCGACAACACGACAACCTGGAGGGTTGTCAGTGCGGACTGTCAGGCGGTGACCGTGAGTTATACCTTATACTGGAATATGACTCCATGTAGTCTGGTAGAAATATGTCAGTTTTTAGGAGGAAGCTGCAGGCTCCATGTTCGGGGAGGTAACTTGGTTAGTACTTTTCATCGAAGTGTTCACACATTTGTACCGCAGTGCTAACCGTTAAGCGTTAGCATGCCTTCTGTTCATTTGTGTCCGCCTGCCTGTAAGTAACCATGCCTTGGCCGTGCCATGGCTCAGGCGGTCAGTAGCCGGTCTTTCACCGCAGATGCACGGGTTCGATACCGGATCAGTCCATGTGGGATTTGTGGTGGACAAAGTGGCATTGGGACATGTTTTTCTGTGAGTACTTCAGTTTTCCCTGGGGGTGCCCAACCTACCAGGCGCGTCCCCTGGGTGGCGGATGGGGGAACACCTGACATGGGATTATCCAAACGTCAGGGCTACTCCGAATATATTGAATAAGGAGCCGTGGACCATTCTATATACTGTGGGCCAATCACTCGCATATCCGAAATTTAGCTGATTAAAAGAAACGAAAAAGGGAAAGCCGGACAGATACACAGGACGACGAACTGGCGAGGATTGAGGACATGGAGATATGAAACATGGAATGTTAGATGACTTAACGGTAAAGAATTGGAGTTAGTTAAAGAAATAAAGGAAATGGACATCAACTTTCTTTCAGTAACTGAAACAAAGAGGAAAGGACAAGGATGGGAAATATTAGATGATGAGTATAAATTAGTGTATATAGGAATTAGTGAGAAGGAAAGAGTAAGAGTGGGATTTGGTTGCCTATACACAAGGATCAAGAAAAGAATGTTATAAACTGGAAATTAATAAATGAAAGAATAGATAGGAAATATTAGTATGATTATTGTATATGGACCAAATGAGGATGAAAAGGAAGCAGAAAAGGAGGAGTTTTATGACCTTTTACAAAGAACAATAGATGAAGCAGAAGAAGTGATGATTATGGGAGATTTTAATGGGAGAGTAGGGAATCAAGCAGACAGTTGGATGAACGTAATTGGAACAAGTGGAGAAGAATTTTGAACAATAACGGGGAAACGTATCTTACAACTGTTACAACTGTGCATCGCAAATCAGATTGTAACAGCTAACAAAATTTAAACATAAGGAAATACATTTATATACAAGAGAAGAACATTCCGGAAATGAAAGATCTATTATTGATTATATTATGGTAACAAGGAATACCATGAAGAAAGTAAGAGACGAAAGAGTAAAGAGAGGCCCAGAGATAGGAAGTGAGCGCTATTTATTGATACTAGAAAAAGTGATAGAAAGCGAGAAGAGAAGAGGAAGAGTAAATAAAGATAAGAAGAAACAGCAACATGATATGAAGATTAAATCATATAAGCTAAAGGAGAAGGAAGCTAGAAGAATTTACCAAGAGAAAATTCAACAACAATTTGAGGAGAAAAGGGGAAAAATAAATAGAAGTGATCTGAAGAATGCTGGCAACATTTTAAAGGGAAGTCAGCAGAAGAAGCATGTGGGAAAAGGGTCTGATAATCAGAGAATTAAACAAACATGTTGGTGGAATGAAGAGGTGAAAGAAGAAGTAAAAAAGAAGAAAGTGCTATGGAAGAAGTACCTAAATACAAAGAAGGAAGAGGATTATGAAGCGTATAAAATGCAAAGAACTAAAGTAAAACACGAGATTAGGAAGGCAAAACAGAAATCCTGGGAAGAATTTGGAGAGAAAATGGAGACACAAATTATTATGAAAATCAGAAATTATTTTATAGAGTGGTTAAAAGCATGAGGAAAGAGAAGAGAGGAAGAGCAAGAGTGAAGTGGGAAGAAAATGTAAGGAGAGGACTCCAGGAGAGAGGAGTGAACTGGAGGCAGGCTAGGAAAAAGGCTATGGACAGAGGACTCCAGGAGAGAGGAGTGGACTGGAGGCAGGCCAGGAAAAAAGCTATGGACAGAGGACTCCAGGAGAGAGGAGTGGACTGGAGGCAGGCCAGGAAAAAGGCTTAGGACAGAGGACTCCAGGAGAGAGGAGTGGACTGGAGGCAGGCCAGGAAAAAGGCTTAGGACAGAGGACTCCAGGAGAGAGGAGTGGACTAGAGGCAGGCCAGTAAAAAGGCTTAGGACAGAGGACTCCAGGAGAGAGGAGTGGACTGGAAGCAGGCCAGGAAAAAGGCTATGGACAGAGGACTCCAGGAGAGAGGAGTGGACTGGAGGCAGGCCAGGAAAAAGGCTATGGACAGAGGACTCCAGGAGAGAGGAGTGGACTGGAGGCAGGCCAGGAAAAAGGCTTAGGACAGAGGACTCCAGGAGAGAGGAGTGGACTAGAGGCAGGCCAGTAAAAAGGCTTAGGACAGAGGACTCCAGGAGAGAGGAGTGGACTGGAGGCAGGCCAGGAAAAAGGCTATGGACAGAGGACTCCAGGAGAGAGGAGTGGACTGGAGGCAGGCCAGGAAAAAGGCTATGGACAGAGGACTCCAGGAGAGAGGAGTGGACTGGAGGCAGGCCAGGAAAAATGCTATGGACAGAGGACTCCAGGAGAGAGGAGTGGACTGGAGGCAGGCCAGGAAAAAGGCTATGGACAGAGGACTCCAGGAGAGAGGAGTGGACTGGAGGCAGGCTAGGAAAAAGGCTTTGGACAGAGGACTCCAGGAGAGAGGAGTGTACTGGAGGCAGGCCAGGAAAAAAGGCTATGGACAGAGGACTCCAGGAGAGAGGAGTGGACTGGAGGCAGGCCAAGAAAAAGGCTATGGACAGAGGACTCCAGGAGAGAGGAGTGGACTGGAGGCAGGCCAGGAAAAAGGCTGTGGACAGAGGACTCCAGGAGAGAGGAGTGGACTGGAGGCAGGCTAGGAAAAAGGCTGTGGACAGATCTGCATGGAGATCCCTCGTGTGAACCTCGAAACCGGAAGGTTGAAGAGGACGACTAAGCAAGCAAGCAAACTTCAGTTTTCCCCTTTCAGTTTGATTTTACCTGTGCTCCATTGCAATGAAAATGCAGAAAATGCAATCATCACAGGTTGCACGATACGACTCAAAGCTGCGGTGCGTCCGTAGCTTCTGATGCGGGGCCCTTCACCATAAAGAAACCATGCCTTCTGGTACATCAGATGGACACGTAAGGTGATACCAGTAACGTATCTGGAGAATGGAGCTCGCAAACTGTCGATTTGTTCTGTGGCTGCTGTTATAACAGTGGCCATAGCAGTTGAAACTTGGACTAACTTCGCATTCCTGCCGGAAATGTTCTACAAATTAAGGCGTCGTATAGCAGTACTGGGCAGTATTTGTACCAGGGCTTCAACGGCGTTTAGTACAGGTGCCTGCTAAAAAATTTATGAGCCTGACACTTTGCGGTCTTCTGTGTATTTATGTTGTAACGACCAACAAACTTACACCTCCCAGTGTTGCTGCTGTATCTACTGTGTGTGTCCAATGCGTTGCGAGATATTCGTACCTACTGATTGTATTCCTCTTAAATGATGCTACGTTTGCAGAGTTGTTTATCGAAACTCACAAAAAAACGTATAAAATCAAAATTCTTTTCTTTCCTTCTTAGTCTGACCTTCTTGTGCCTACTCATTATAGGTGTAGAGGGTTATTGTTGCATTTGGTAACGCTCAATAACACACACACTCGGTATGACTCCTCTGAACGAGTGATCAGCTCATCGCAGTGACCTTTACCTGACAAAACACAACACACACAACAGAGAGACATCCATGACCCCGGCGGGATTCGAACCCGCAATCCCAGCAAGCTAGCGGCAGCAGACCCACTCCTTAGACGCGCGCGCGCCAGAGATCGGCAAAATCAAAATCAAGAAGTGGAAGTCCTTATAAATATACCGACATAATCAGTCTCATATTGAACTCCACAATTCAACACTAAAACAAACAAAGTTACCACGCACAGTGCCACTGACCAGCTGTGCCTAAGCGGCAAAGACACTTACCGCTGTTAATTGGACGGCCTTGCATTGCGCTAAACTGGTTCTTGTGGTGGGAGTGTTTGTTGGTGGCAATGCACGAGCTGTTTGAGCCGGCATTGTCAAATACATGCTGCCTAAATAGCAGGCGTGTGCCGCGATAGCTCAGTCGGTATAGCGACTCTCTACGGGGTGGACGGTCTGGGGAGAGAATCCCGGTGGGGGCGAGATTTTCCGCAGCCGTCCAGAGCGGCCCTGGGGCCTACCCAGGCTCCCATACAATGGGTATCGGGTCTCTTTCCCGGGGGTAAAGCGGCCGGGGCGTGGAATTGACCAAGCACCCAAATCTAGTGCCAGGGTTAAAGAAAGAGTAGTGCTATACCTTTACTCCCCCTCAGGGCTTTCATGGTCTGTTATAGGGAGAACTTTTTCTTACCTTGGCGACCTTGGGCCAGGAATTTGTGTAGCTCAGTCTTACAGAATCAGTATAAGGAACAACAATTATGTATATATATATATATATGTATATATGGCTTCTGAAGCACAAGTAAGAGTAAGGCAAAACGCTGTAGTTCAATTGCTATCCAAGAAACTTTTCCTTTATTTGCGGATGCTTATACTATGAATTTAATATACATTTCTTCGTCGATGTGACGACGTGTACACTGGTAAACGTTAAACGACGTTTCGAAAGATACCAGTGGCTTCGTCTGCAGAGTCAGCAGTCCAAGAAGTATGCTTGACTCTGGAGATGAAGACACTAGTTTCTTTCGAAACGTCAGGAACTCCTTACCGCCCACACAACAGTCAAATCCCAACAGAACTCAGTATTCATCATCACCGCTGTGATAACCTCGCTTATTCCACGTCATTGAATATTTCGTTGAAAGGCACAGTCTTGACAGATTCTTTGATGATATTGAACAGGAATTCCCCCACCGCGAGTGAAAGGGACTTTCCGAACTCCTTGTACACCAGACGCCAGTTTTCGTTCAGAAAGGTGTTCATGGCCTCTCCTGAAACACAAAGTTACATCGGGCATGACTCTTGTTAACTTCATTCACGTGAGCGCACAAATGAGGAGACTTCATGTAACGGAGTTAGTTACACTGACACTATAGGACTGACGGAAGTGCTGTGTAAGGTAATTGTGCTAAGGGTAGAGGTAGGGACTGGAGACCTATTGCAATAGGAGCCGATGGAATGTAAGGGTGTTAGCTGCTGCAGCGATTTGTGGTGTGCACGTGTGTACTGAGACTCAACAAATTAGTATTCAAATTCAGGCAACTCACCCAACAATTTGTTTCCGTTGAACAAGTTCTCCATCCGACACTGTACATGTTCAGGAATGATAAGGCAGTCGTAGTCAGTAAAGATCATGTACACTTGACCGTCATCCATCTTCCTCAGGTCGTATGTGGCCTTGTACAGGATAGTGAGGTTGTCTGCCGAACGAAACACATTTGTGTTGTTAACCAAGTAGCTCAGTCAGTACAGTGACTACGATAATTCCTGACGAACGGGGTTCCATCCTCAGTAGGTCAAGGACCAGAACAGGGGAACACCCAGTGGGTTGTTGAGTTTCTCGTTAGATATAATGTGGCCATAATGTATCTAGTGCTACGGTCAGACGTACGTGCTGCTCTCTGTAACGTTAGACATAAAGTGACCATAATGTATCTAGAGCTGCGGTCAGACGTACGTGCTGCTCTCTGTAACGTTCTACATAAAGTAACCATAATGTATCTAGAGCTGCGGTCAGACGTACGTGCTGCTCTCTGTAACGTTCTATATAAAGTGACCATAATGTATCTAGTGCTACGGTCAGACGTACGTGCTGCTCTCTGTAACGTTAGACATAAAGTGGCCATAATGTATCTAGAGCTACGGTCAGACGTACGTGCTGCTCTCTGTAACGTTCTACATAAAGTAACCATAATGTATCTAGAGCTGCGGTCAGACGTACGTGCTCCTCTCTGTAACGTTCTACATAAAGTAACCATAATGTATCTAGAGCTGCGGTCAGACGTACGTGCTGCTCTCTGTAACGTTCTACATAAAGTAACCATAATGTATCTAGAGCTGCGGTCAGACGTACGTGTTGATCTCTGTAACGTTAGACATAAAGTGACCATAATGTATCTAGAGTTGCGGTCAGACGTACGTGCTGCTCTCTGTAACGTTCTACATAACGTAACCATAATGTATCTAAAGCTGCGGTCAGACGTACGTGCTGCTCTCTGTAACGTTCTATATAAAGTGGCCATAATGTATCTAGTGCTACGGTCAGACGTACGTGCTGCTCTCTGTAACGTTAGACATAAAATGACCATAATGTATCTAGAGTTACGGTCAGACGTACGTGCTGCTCTCTATAACGTTCTACATAAAGTAACCATGATGTATCTAGAGCTGCGGTCAGACGTACGTGCTCATCTCTGTAACGTTAGACATAAGGTGACCATAATGTATCTAGAGCTACGGTCAGACGTACGTGCTGCTCTCTGTAACGTTAGACATAAAGTGGCCATAATGTATCTAGTGCTACGGTCAGACGTACGTGCTGCTCTCTGTAACGTTAGACATAAAGTGGCCATAATGTATCTAGTGCTACGGTCAGACGTACGTGCTGCTTTCTATAACGTTAGACATGAAGTGGCCATAATGTATATAGTGCTACGGTCAGACGTACGTGCTGCTCTCTGTAACGTTAGACATAAAGTGGCCATAATGTATATAGTGCTACGGTCAGACGTACGTGCTGCTCTCTGTAACGTTCTACATAATGTGGCCATAATGTATCTAGTGCTACGGTCAGACGTACGTGCTGCTCTCTGTAACGTTAGACATAAAGTGGCCATAATGTATCTAGTGCTACGGTCAGACGTACGTGCTGCTCTCTGTAACGTTAGACATAAAGTGACCATAATGTATCTAGTGCGACGGTCAGATGTACGTGCTGCTCTGTGTAACGTTCTATATAATATGGCCGTAATGTATCTAGTGCTACGGTCAGACGTACGTGCTGCTCTCTGTAACGTTAGACATAAAGTGGCCATAATGTATCTATTGCTACGGTCAGACGTAACTGCTGCTCTCTGTAACGTTTTACATAAAGTGGCCATAATGTATCTAGTGCTATGGTCAGACGTACGTGCTGCTCTCTGTAACGTTAGACATAAAGTGACCATAATGTACCTAGAGCTGCGGTCAGACGTACGTGCTGCTCTCTGTAACGTTCGACATAATGTGACCATAATGTATCTAGAGCTGCGGTCAGACGTACGTGCTGCCCTCTGTAACGTTCTACATAAAGTGGCCATAATGTATCCAGAGCTGCGGTCAGACGTACGTGCTGCTCTCTGTAACGTTCTACATAAAGTGGCCATAATGTATCTAGACCTGCGGTCAGACGTACGTGGCTCTCTGTAACGTTCTACTTAAAGTGGCCATAATGTTTATATAGCTGCGGTCAGACGTACTTGCTGCTCTCTGTAACGTTCTACATGACGTGGCCATAATGTATTTAGAGCTGGGGTCAGACGTACGTGCTGCTCTCTGTAACGTTGTGCATAAAGTGGCCATAATGTATCTAGAACTGCGGTCAGTCTACGTGCTGATCTCTGTAACGTTCTGCATAAAGTGGCCATAATGTATCTAGTGCTACGGTCAGACATACGTTCTGCTCTCTGTAACGTTCTACATAACGTGGCCATAATGTATCTAGTGCTACGGTCAGACGTACGTGCTGCTCTCAATAACGTTCTACATAATGTGGCCATAATATATCTAGTGCTACGGTCAGACTACGTGCTGCTCTCTGTAACGTTCGACATAATGTGGCCATAATGTATCTAGTGCTACGGTCAGACGTACGTGCTGCTCTCTGTAACGTTCTGCATAAAGTGGCCATAATGTGTCTAGAACTGCGGTCAGACTTACGTGCTGCTCTCTGTAACGTTCTACATAATGTGGCCATAATGTATCTAGTGCTACGGTCAGACGTACGTGCTGCTCTCTGTAACGTTCTACATAAAGTGGCCATAATGTATCTAGTGCTACGGTCAGACGTACGTGCTGCTCTCTGTAACGTTCTACATAATGTGGCCATAATATATCTAGTGCTACGATCAGAAGTACGTGCTGCTCTCTGTAACGTTCTACATATCGTTGCCATAATGTATCTAGTGCTACGGTCAGAAGTACGTGCTGCTCTCTGTAACGTTCTACATAACATGGCCATAATGTATCCAGAACTGCGGTCAGACGTACATGCTGCTCTCTGTAACGTTCTACATAAAGTGGCCATAATGTATCTAGTGCTACGGTCAGAAGTACGTGCTGCTCTCTGTAACGTTCTACATAACGTGGCCATAATGTATCTAGAACTGCGGTCAGACGTACATGCTGCTCTCTGTAACGTTCTACATAAAGTGGCCATAATGTATCTAGTGCTACGGTCAGAAGTACGTGCTGCTCTCTGTAACGTTCTACATAAAGTGGCCATAATGTATCTAGTGCTACGGTCAGACGTACTGCTGCTCTCTGTAACGTTCTACTTAAAGTGGCCATAATGTATCTAGTGCTACGGTCAGACGTACATGCTGCTCTCTGTAACGTTCTACATAAAGTGACCATAATGTATCTAGAACTGCGGTCAGACGTACATGCTGCTCTCTGTAACGTTCTACATAAAGTGGCCATAATGTATCTAGAACTGCGGTCAGACGTACTGCTGCTCTCTGTAACGTTCTACATAAAGTGGCCATAATGTATCTAGTGCTACGGTCAGACGTACATGCTGCTCTCTGTAACGTCCTACATAAAGTGGCCATAATGTATCTAGAACTGCGTTCAGACGTACATGCTGCTCTCTGTAACGTTCTACATAAAGTGGCCATAATGTATCTAGTGCTACTGTCAGACGTACGTGCTGCTCTCTGTAACGTTCTACATAATGTGGCCATAATGTATCTAGTGCTACGGTCAGAAGTACGTGCTGCTCTCTGTAACGTTCTACATAATGTGGCCATAATGTATCTAGTGCTACGGTCAGACGTACGTGCTGCTCTCTGTAACGTTCTACATAATTTGGCCATAATGTATCTAGTGCTACGGTCAGACGTACTGCTGCTCTCTGTAACGTTCTACATAAAGTGACCATAATGTATGTAGTGCTACGGTCAGACGTACTGCTGCTCTCTGTAACGTTCTACATAAAGTGGCCATAATTTATCTAGTGCTACGGTCAGACGTACGTGCTGCTCTCTGTAACGTTAGACATAATGTTGCCATAATGTATCTAGAACTGCGGTCAGACGTACATGCTGCTCTCTGTAACGTTCTACATATAGTGGTCATAATGTATCTAGTGCTACGGTCAGTCGTACGTGCTGCTCTCTGTAACGTTAGACATAAAGTGGCCATAATGTATCTAGTGCTACGGTCAGACGTACGTGCTGCTCTCTGTAACGTTCTGCATAAAGTGGCCATAATGTATCTAGTGCCACGGTCAGACGTACGTGCTGCTCTCTGTAACGCAATGCCAAATTGGACAGAGGCAAAGCTTTACTGACATTTTAGCTGTGCAGGAACTTTCGACAGCAACATTTCCTCGTGGGGAGTCTCGTATTTCGGGCATTGTAGTTTCTAGACCAACGGCTGGACGGTCCGGGGTTAGAATACCGGCAGGATCCAGCAGATTGCTTTCTCCCCCCAAACGTCCAGACATGTGTTTTCAGCAGCACGACTGAGTGTACCTCATATCTCGCAACACATTGCGTTCTAGGAAGTGACAGCACGCAGTTCAGTAGATGGGTGCCTAAGTGCCTGAGTGGTCTGTTACCTTCACAATACTCTGAGAATTGGGCGTTTTCTCCGGAATGTCGGTGTCCTTGTACTCGTCTACGTGGTGTCATATCGCAATGTCTGTGGACGACATTGATCGTGTTCTTACAAAATGAAACAGTGTACGGCCCTTTGCCAAATATCGGCATTGTCGCCAACTTCCCAGACACTTACAAAATGAAAACGTGTACGGGCCGTTGCCAGATATCGGCAGTGACGCTAACTTCCCAGATATTTTGTAGCTGCCAGTGAAGTTCAAGTAAGGCTGTGTTCCCTCGAACGCAATTTCTTTCTTGTCTGCGTCAAAACTGTGGACAGACAGAACGTAAAATAAGAGTGTTTCACACATTTAACGAGTTTTGTGTTGGGTCAGCGTTCTGCATTCAAACGAAAGTACAATACCAGCATCACTAGTGCAATGTGTACCAGCGTTCTGCACTCAAACGAAAGTACAATTCCAGCATCACTAGTGCAGTGTGTACCAGCGTTCTGCACTCAAACGAAAGTACAATACCAGCATCATTAGTGCAGTGTGTACCAGCGTTCTGCACTCAAACGAAAGTACAATACCAGCATCACTAGTGCAGTGTGTACCAGCTTTCTGCACTCAAACGAAAGTACAATACCAGCATCACTAGTGCAGTGTGTACCAGCGTTCTGCACTCAAACGAAAGTACAATACCAGCATCACTAGTGCAGTGTGTACCAGCGTACTGCACTCAAACGAAAGTAGAATACCAGCATCACTAGTGCAGTGTGTACCAGCGTTCTGCACTCAAATGAAAGTACAATACCAGCAACACTAGTGGAGTGTGTACCAGCGTTCTGCACTCAAACGAAGGTCAATACCAGCATCACTAGTGCAGTGTGTACCAGCGTTCTGCCCTCAAACGAAAGTACAATACCAGCATCACTATTGCAGTGTGTACCAGCGTTCTGCACTCAAACGTAAGTACAATACCAGCATCACTAGTGCAGTGTGTACCAGCGTTCTGCACTCAAACGAAAGTACGATACCAGCATCACAAGTGCAGTGTGTACCAGCGTTCTGCACTCAAACGAAAGTACAATACCAGCATCACTAGTGCAGTGTGTACAAGCGTTCTGCACTCAAACGAATGTACAATACCAGCATCACTAGTGATGTGTTTACCAGCGTTCTGCACTCAAACGAAAGTACAATACCAGCATCACTAGTGCAGTGTGTACCAGCGTTCTGCACTCAAACGAAAGTACAATACCAGCATCACTAGTGCAGTGTGTACCAGCGTCCTGCACTCAAACTAAAGTACAATACCAGCATCACTAGTGCAGTGTGTACCAGCGTTCTGCACTCAAATGAAAGTACGATACCAGCATCACTAATGCAGTGTGTACCAGCTTTCTGCACCCAAATGAAAGTACAATACCAGCATCACTATTGCAGTGTGTACCAGCGTTCTGCACTCAAATGAAAGTACAATACCAGCATCACTAGTGCAGTGTGTACCAGCGTTCTGCACTCAAACGAAAGTACAATAGCAGCATCACTAGTGCAGTGTTACCAGCGTTCTGCACTGCAGTAACAGTTCCATGCCAACTTGGACATTTCTGTGCCCTTCGTAATAAGACTGTATTGTAGTTACCTGAGTTTATCCAGGACGATATCTTTCAAACCTGTTACGGTGAAATTTAGTGCCGAAACATCTAAACCCTTCTCGGCCACTCGCAACTCAGACACGAACAGCGGATCCATGACTGGCATCTTGATTGACCTGTCACCTGAAATACAGACCAGTTCTCACTTGGTTGGGATTTGTGTGCGGTGAAAGCACTGAAAGGAGAGTGTACATTGAAATGCTGAAGTGTCTTCGAATTTATAATGTCGGCATCACACTGACAGGTGTCACGTGTCATGACTGTTCCGACATGTCTGTTCTCACCACTTCCATCGACACATTGTCCAACACATCATTCACTAATCTTTTGTTGAAGTGCATTTGCTGTGTAATCAGAACTGCTGACGTCGTCGACAGAAGTCCTAAATCAATGAATGAGTTTTGTGTCATAACAGCTTTATCAATAATCTTGAGTTCTGAGTATCTAGAAGCAACACTTTGAGCCTCTTGACGGATACAGTGTACAGTTCAATGAAGGTAACAGATCTGGGTACACTTTACCGGAGCTTGGAAACACTGACCTTTGACGAGATGCGGCACTGCCTCTCTAGCGCTCTTAAGAGCACAGGCGTTGATGTTGGGGTCCTTAATGGAGCATTTGTGTATGTAGGCAGCTGAAACAGATTGCAAAATGTGTTAGAGCAGTATAATTGTGTGGGAATGAAGCAGCCAGCAGGCTGACACGTTACAGTGGATGTCCAGAGCCTGACAGTGTGAGAGCTGAGTGCTGAGGGCAGTATTTGAATGTGGAGTGAGAGTTGTACAGCTCGGGCCGTCTTGATTGTACTGTTCACCGGATGTTGTTAGGGTGGTGAAATGCAGGAGGGTTGGGTAAATGGGCGGGGCTTGTAAAATCTGTTGTGAATACGGTAATGAACATTGGGTTCTTTCAAATTCGGAGAATTTCTGACTAGCTGAAGAAGTGTTAGCTGTTAACTGTTGGGTTAGTTAGTTAGTTAGTTAGTTAGTGTGGGTATGAAATTTTCTGTGAAGTGGGGTGAACCTGAAGTGATAGATTTGTTAAGAGGTGTTAGACAGTGATTTAGGTTGAGACGATACTCAGGTACCTTTAGTTAGGTACCGTTAGTCAGGTACCTTTTCCATATATTACGTCATGCAGTACATCAGTAGACAATTTACAATAACCAGCAACAAGAGCAGAACACGATTTAGGTCTTGCTATTTGCAGATAATCTATCCATGTCATTTTTTACCGTCACCGGTTTGCAGAAAGACACAATAGAACTGAGAAACATTCGGTTTACTGGAACTTTAATTGTAAGATAAATTGCACGATCAGATCTTCTGTGTTCCTTCGTTTGATATTTTGTGTGGTAACTATTTCCCTGTCCACGCCATGAAGGCGTATAGGGGGAGTAGATTTTAGGTCCACTCATTCGTACTCATGACAGTCGATGGAGGTGAATTGTCAACGTCACGCCCCGGCCGATTTATCCCCGGCAAAGGACACAGATTCACATTGAATACGAGGCTGTTTTATGTTTGTGTGTTGATGAATTGACTTCGAGTTGGTCAAACACTTACGCAATTTGGCGAACACGACGACACAGCACGTTACGACAACCACTAGCAGCTTATGCATGGCGATCCTTTTCCGGACAGTTTGTAACTAAAACTGATATCAGAACAGCCACGAAGTTCTGTTTAAATACGGATCTCCTGGTCACCTTGACAGCACAATTACGTTTGTACACAGCGCTTTGCCACTCGTGTAAAAATTACAAATTTATTTTGTTGTTTCGTTGAGATTTCCCCTCGTCTAGACACAGTTGAAGCGACACAATAAGGACAAAACAAAAGTGACAGGCTTAGGAGTCGAATTAGACGCCGTGTTTTGTAGCGCACGCGCAGCAAAGTGTTTCAGAAATACAGGGCATACACAAAAGAATGGTGCGGTTTATATGGTTTATTAAATTTACACCGCACCATTCTTTTGTGTATGCCCTGTACAAGCACCGTCCTTGCTGTTCATATCTGGAGGCTGCCTAAGTGACTGTCCGTGAAACTGCAGGTCGTGGAGGTAATTGTGAAGTCTGTCGTCAACATTACAAGTTCGGTTAAAGTCCGACAGCAGTAACTGACGGTGTGCTTTCGGGCCTGCAGACTTTGTGACAGCACGTCGACAGTACGTGGCTGGATGTTTGGAACAGCGGTTGTAGCGATCAGCAAAACTTTCCGTTGAGAGCGCACGTTCTTCATGAGCCTTATGATCATGATCCAAAAGAAGTGTACAGAGATTTGATAACCTTCTTGGATGTGACGCTGTGTTGATGGGTAAGTAGTTCCCGACGTTTAGAAGGATCGTGGTGCATCCATCTACAAAAATCAGTTTTTTTTACCATGTAGTGTTTCAACCTCAGGGTGACTTGGTTAGACGATTCGGTTCTTCGAGACGTCGGCAGCTATTCACCGGCACAGCGTCACATGCCAGAAGTTTCAAGCATTTAGTAGCACCGCTGTGAGATCTTGAAACCTCGCAAAACTGAGAGAAATCGCGATAGTTGTTACACCGTTTATGCGTGTTCTGTCATCTATTTCTAGGTCTATTTTTCTGCTTTGTTAGATTTCCAGTTTCATGTCGTTACCCAGCAGAGGATTCAGGACGTGAGGTATGTGACGCTGTGTGCCGGGGTTGGTGTTCTCCGACGTTTCGAAGAGACTCATTTTGTTTGTCGTCAGTGGTAAGCCGTCCCCTATAAATTGTTCGGTAAAGTTATTGCGCTGTATATTTTAATTTTTGTGTTTTATGTGCTCGTTATTTGCTGTGAACGAGGGTTAGACTGAGATAAACCGGAAGTCCGTACAGCGCAGTAAACACACTGCGTCACGTTTGAAAAGACCAATCAGTTAATGTTGTACAGTGAAATAATCGCTGTTTGTTCTGAGATCCACACAAAACACATAAATACAGTCCGTACCGCGCAGTAAACACACTCCGTCTCAGTTATACAAACCAGTCAGTTAATGTTGTACAGTGAAATAATCGCTATTTGTTCTGAGATCCACACAAAACACATAAATACAGTCCGTACCGCGCAGTAAACACACTCCGTCTCAGTTATACAAACCAGTCAGTTAATGTTGTACAGTGAAATAATCGCTGTTTGTTCTGAGATCCACACAAAACACATAAATACAGTCCGTACCGCGCAGTAAACACACTCCGTCTCAGTTATACAAACCAGTCAGTTAATGTTGTACAGTGAAATAATCGCTGTTTGTTCTGAGATCCACACAAAACACATAAATACAGTCCGTACCGCGCAGTAAACACACTCCGTCTCAGTTATACAAACCAGTCAGTTAATGTTGTACAGTGAAATAATCGCTGTTTGTTCTGAGATCCACACAAAACACATAAATACAGTCCGTACCGCGCAGTATACACACTCCGTCTCAGTTATACAAACCAGTCAGTTAATGCTGTACAGTGAAATAATCGCTGTTTGTTCTCAGATCCACACAAAACACATAAATACAGTCCGTACCGCGAAGTAAAAACACACTCCGTCTCAGTTATACAAACCAGTCAGTTAATGCTGTACAGTGAAATAATCGCTGTTTGTTCTCAGATCCACACAAAACACATAAATACAGTCCGTACCGCGCAGTAAACACACTCCGTCTCAGTTATACAAACCAGTCAGTTAATGTTGTACAGTGAAATAATCGCTGTTTGTTCTGAGATCCACACAAAACACATAAATACAGTCCGTACCGCGCAGTAAACACACTCCGTCTCAGTTATACAAACCAGTCAGTTAATGCTGTACAGTGAAATAATCGCTGTTTGTTCTGAGATCCACACAAAACACATGGGCAGAACGTACAATTGTTGAATGTTAAACCTGGTGGTACATATAGTGACCACTGGGTTAAAGGCTTTACCACAGTGGCAAATTTACTTCGAACAGCTTTTACATTACTTTAAATATGCTTCACGAAATTCATAGCACGGATGTCGAAGTTACCTGCCAACAAGCAGTGCTGCCAACAAGCAGTGCTGCCAACATTTCTGTTGCTCCATCACCGTCGCCAGATATCTACTGATGCACATTGTTAGACCGTTTTGCTGTGTTCAGCTTGTGGATTGTTTGCGGTAAGCAACAAACTGCATTAAATTCGTTCTTGAGACAACTTGTTACATTTGGTTTGTGTATTTGACGGTTACAATGATCGACAACACGACAACCTGGAGGGTTGTCAGTGCGGACTGTCAGGCGGTGACCGTGAGTTATACCTTATACTGGCATATGACTACCCGTAGTCTGGTAGAAATATGTCAGTTTTTAGGAGGAACGTACAGTCTAAATTTTTGGGGAGGTATCTTGGTGATTGTACACGTGGAAATCACCAGGAGATCGGAATCGATATCAGCTGGACTTTGTACTAGTGAAACAGCGATTCAGGAACAGTGTGAAGGATGTGCAGACACTGCCTGGAGCAGATATTGACTGTGACCACAATTTACTGGTTGCAAAGATCTGCACCAGACTGAAGAAGATCATGAGGTTGCACAAGAAAAAACCAAGAAGCTATATGCTCAACGACAGGAAGTACACGATAGTCTAGAAGAAAAACTTGGTGCAATCAAATGTGGAGGTGGGAATGTGGAAGTGCAGTGGAAAAATGTCAAGAAATGTGTGTTGGATACTGTGAGTGGTTGGTTGGAAAAGTCGAGAGGAGAGCAAGAAAGCCATGGATTATACAGGAGATGATCAGTAAAGTGGATGAACGAAGGAAATGGAAGAATGTCAACAATGAAGAAGGAAGGAAGAACTACAGAAGACTGAGGAACTAATTGAAAAGAGCGACGGACAATGCCAAGAAGGAATATCTGGAGAGCAATATGCGACGAGATCATAGAATTTTAAAGAATAGGACGTTATGATTTAATGTACATGAAGACAAAGCAACTAGGTTGGAAGGAAAACCATGGGATTCAAAACATTGGCATCGAAGACTCTCAAGGCAATATAATAATAAATCAGAGACGAGTATTGCAAATTTGGGAGAATTATATCACAGAGCTCTACGATCGAGCTAATCGACCAGAACATCTAGACGTCGAATCTGAAGATGAAGTAGATGAAGACGAGAAAGGCCCTTATATTTTGCAAAGTGAAGTGGATAAAGCTATCAAGGAGATGAGGGATAAGAAGGCTACAGGAGATGATGTACCTGGGGATGTACTCAAATTGTTGGGAGAAGGTGGGCTAAGGCTAATGACACAGCTGATCAACAGCATGTATGTAACTGGAGAATGGCCCAGAGATTTTATTGAAGTTACAATGATTGCCTTAAAGAAGAAGCCCAAAGCTATAAAATGCAGCGACCATCGCACAATCAGCATCATCGCTCATGCAGCAAAGATAGTAGCGAGGATACTTAGAAGAAGGTTTGAAAGAATGACAGAGGATGCACTTGGAGAAGATCAGTTTGGATTTAGAAGAGGAAAAGGAACTAGGGATGCAGTTGGGATGCTGAGAATAATATCAGAACGAACCTTGGTCATAGATGAGGAATTGTGTGCTTGCTTCATAGACTGGCAGAAGGCATTTGACCGTGTGAACTGGACCAAATTAATGCAAACCCTAAAAGGAATTGGGATAGACTGGCGCGAAAGAAGATTGATCAGCAAATTGTACATGGAACAAAGTGTCAAAATACGACTGGACCAAGGGGAGACGAGAAGTGTGAAGATTGGAAGAGGAGTTAGACAAGGTTGCTGTTTGTCACCGATTGTGTTCAACTTATACAGCGAGTATCTTACCAAGGAAACTGTTGAAGGGTTTGGAGACTTCAAAATAGGAGGACAAGTAATTGGCACTGTGAAATATGCAGATGACCTTGTGCTACTGGCTAGGGAAGAAAAGGTGCTACAGGGTGTGGTTGATAGACTAATTGAAATTGGAAGACGTTATGGAATGGAAATGAATGTGGGAAAAACTAAAGTAATGAAAATCTCAAGGCAACCATCCCAAATGAAAATTATGATAGATCAAAAACAATTGGAGAATGTGGAATATTTGAATTATTTGGGAAGCATGATAACAAGTGATGCAAGGTGTACACGTGAAATTAAATACAGAATTGCCATGGCGAAAGTAGCATTCAACAACAAGAAGACTCTTTTCACCAGCAAACTGGACTTAAATGTAAGTAAGAAACTAGTAAAGTGCTACATTTGGAGCATAGCTTTGTGTGGTGCTGAAACGTGGACACTTGGGAAAGTGGATCAGAAGTATCTGGAAAGTTTTGAAATGTGGTGCTGGAGAAGAATGGAGAAGATCAATTGGGCCGATCGTGTGAGAAATGAAGAAGTATTACACAGAGTGAAGGAGGAGAGGAATATCGTACATACAATAAAAAGAAGAAAGGCTAACTGGATTGGTCACATCTTGCGTAGAAACTGCCTTCTGAAACATGTGATTGAAGGAAAGTTAAAGGGAAGGATGGAAATGACGGGAAGACGAGGGAGAAGACGTAAGCAGCTACTGGATGACCTTAAGGAAAAGAAAGATACTGGAAATTGAAAGAGGAAGCACTAGATCGCACCCTGTGGAGAACTCGCTTTGGAGGAGACTACGGACCTGTCGTAAGACAGACTGCAGAATGAATGAATCTTGGTTGGTACTTGTCAGCGAAGTGTTCACACATTTGTACCGCAGTGCTAACCGTTAAGCGTTAGCATGCCTTCTGTTCATTTGTGTCCGCCTGCCTGTGAGTAACCATGTCTTGGCCATTCCATGGCCCAGGCGGTCAGTCGCCGGACACTCACCGCATAGGCCCTGGTTCGATCCCGGCTCGGTCCGTGTGGGATTTGTGGCGGACAACGTAGCACTGTGACAGGTTTTTCCCCGAGTACTTCAGTTTTCCCCTGTCAATTTCATTCCACCGGTGCTCCATTAAATTGCAGAAGCAGAGATAACCTGATCTTCATCAGATTATTGCACATAAAGCCTCAAGGCTGTGGTGCGTCCGTAGCTTCTGCTGCGGGGCCCTTCACCACAAAAAAAAAACCGTGCCTAATGGTAAGCGTTCTTCTGTGTATTTATGTTGTAACGACCAACAAACGTACACCTCCCAGTGTTGCTGTTGTATCTACTGTGTGTGTCCAATGCGTTGCGAGATATTCGTACCTACTGATTGTATTCCTCTTAAATGATGCTACCTTTGCAGAGTTGTTTATCGAAACTCACAAAAAAAACGTATATAATGTAAAAATTCTTCCTTTCCTATTCTGACCTCTTCTAACTTCTCACAGTAGGTTTAGAGGGTTATTGTTGCACTTAACCTCTCTCAGACACACCACATTCGATACGACTACTCTGGAAGAGGGATCGGCCCGTTACAGAGACCTTTACCTGACAACACACAACATTCACAACAGACAGACATCCTAGAATCCGGCGGGATTCGCACCCGCAATCCCAGCAAGCTAGCGGCAGCAGACCCACGCCTTAGACCGCGCGGCGCCAGAGATCGGCAAAATCAAAATCAAAAACTGGAAGTCCTTATAAATATACCGACATAATCAGTCTCATATTGAACTCCACAATTCAACACTAAAACAAACAAAGTTACCACGCACAGTGCCACTGACCAGCTGTGCCTAAAGCGGCAAAGACACTTACCGCTGTTACTTGGACGGCCTTGCATTACGCTAAACTGGTTCTTGTGGTGAGAGTGTTTGTTGGTGGCAATGCACGAGCTGTTTGAGCCGGCATTGTCAAATACATGCTGCCTAAATAGCAGGCGTGTGCCGCGATAGCTCAGTCGGTATAGCGACTCTCTACGGGGTGGACGGTCTGGGGATAGAATCCCGGTGGGGGGCGAGATTTTACGCAGGCATGCACACCGGCCCTGGGGCCTACACAGTCTCCTATACAATGGGTACCGGGTCTCTTTCCCGGGGGTAAAGCGGCCGAGGCGTGGAGTTGACCAACCATCTTAATCTAGTGCCAGGGTTAAAGTAAGAGTAGAGCTATACCTCTACTCCCCCTCAGGGCTTTCATGGTCTGTTATAGGGAGAACTTTTTCTTACCTTGGCGACCTTGGGCCAGGAATTTGTGTAGCTCAGTCTTACAGAATCAGTATAAGGAACAACAATTATGTATATATATATATATATGTATATATGGCTTCTGAAGCACAAGTAAGAGTAAGGCAAAACGCTGTAGTTCAATTGCTATCCAAGAAACTTTTCCTTTATTTGCGGATGCTTATACAATGACTTGAATATACATTTCTTCGTTGATATGACGCCGTGTAGACTGGTAAATGTTAAACGAAGTTTCGAAGGAATAAATAAATGCCTTCGTCTGCAGAGTCAGAAGTCCAAGAAGTATGCTTGAATCTGGAGATGAATCTACAGGTCTATTTCGAAAAGTCAGGAACTCCTTACGGCCCACACAGCCGTCAGATCCCAGCAGAACTCGGTATTCATCATCACCGCTGTGATAACCTCGCTTATTCCACGTCTTTGAATATTTCTTTGAAAGGCATAGTCTTGGCAGATACTTTGATGATATTGAACAGGACTTCCCCCACCGCGAGTGAAGTGAGCTTCCCCGACTCCTTGTACACCAGACGCCAGTTTTCGTTCAGAAAGGTGTTCATAGCCTCACCTGAAACACAAAGTTACATCGGGCATGACTCTTGTTAACTTCATTCACGTGAGCGCACAAATGAGGAGACTTCATGTAACGGAGTTAGTTACACTGACACTATAGGACTGACGGAAGTGCTGTGTAAGGTAATTGTGCTAAGGGTAGAGGTAGGGACTGGAGACCTATTGCAATAGGAGCCGATAGAATGTAAGGGTGTTAGCGGCTGCAGCGATTTGTGGTGTGCACGTGTGTACTGAGACTCAACAAGTTAGTATTCATATTCAGGCAACTCACCCAACAATTTGTTTCCGTTGAACAAGTTCTCCATCCGACACTGTACATGTTCAGGGATGATATGGCAGTCGTAGTCAGTAAAGATCATGTACACTTGACCGTCATCCATCTTCCTCAGGTCGTATGTGGCCTTGTACAGGATAGTGAGGTTGTCTGCCGAACGAAACACATTTGTGTTGTTAACCAAGTAGCTCAGTCAGTACAGTGACTACGATAATTCCTGACGACCGGGGTTCCATCCTCAGTAGGTCAAGGACCAGATCAGGGGAACACCCAGTGGGTTGCTGAGTTTCTCGTTAGACATAAAGTGGCCATAATGTATCTAGTGCTACGGTCTGACGTACGTGCTGCTCTCTGTAACGTTCTACATAATGTGGCCATAATGTATCTAGTGCTACGGTCAGACGTACGTGCTGCTCTCTGTAACGTTCTACATAATGTGGCCATAATGTATCTAGTGCTACGGTCAGACTTACGTGCTGCTCTCTGTAACGTTAGACATAAAGAGGCCATAATGTATCTAGTGCTACGGTCAGACGTACGTGCTGCTCTCTGTAACGTTAGACATAAAGAGGCCATAATGTATCTAGTGCTACGGTCAGACGTACGTGCTGCTCTCTGTAACGTTAGACATAAAGTGACCATAATGTATCTAGTGCTACGGTCAGACGTACGTGCTGCTCTCTGTAACGTTAGACATAAAGAGGCCATAATGTATCTAGTGCTACGGTCAGACGTACGTGCTGCTCTCTGTAACGTTAGACATAAAGTGACCATAATGTATCTAGTGCTATGGTCAGACGTACGTGCTGCTCTCTGTAACGTTAGCCATAAAGAGGCCATAATGTATCTAGTGCTACGGTCAGAAGTACGTGCTGCTCTCTGTAACGTTAGACATAAAGAGGCCATAATGTATCTAGTGCTACGGTCAGAAGTACGTGCTGCTCTCTGTAACGTTAGACATAATGTGGCCATAATGTATCTAGTGCTACGGTCAGACGTACGTGCTGCTCTCTGTAACGTTCTACATAAAGTGACCATAATGTATCTAGTGCTACGGTCAGACGTACGTGCTGCTCTCTGTAACGTTAGACATAAAGAGGCCATAATGTATCTAGTGCTACGGTCAGAAGTACGTACTGCTCTCTGTAACGTTAGACATAATGTGGCCATAATGTATCTAGTGCTACGGTCAGACGTACGTGCTGCTCTCTGTAACGTTAGACATAAAGAGGCCATAATGTATCTAGCGCTACGGTCAGAAGTACGTGCTGCTCTCTGTAACGTTAGACATAAAGAGGCCATAATGTATCTAGTGCTACGGTCAGAAGTACGTGCTGCTCTCTGTAACGTTAGACATAATGTGGCCATAATGTATCTAGTGCTACGGTCAGACGTACGTGCTGCTCTCTGTAACGTTCTACATAAAGTGGCCATAATGTATCTAGAACTGCGGTCAGACGTACGTGCTGCTCTCTGTAACGTTCTACATAAAGTGGCCATAATGTTTCTAGTGCTACGGTCAGACGTACGTACTGCTCTCTGTAACGTTCTACATAATGTGGCCGTAATGTATCTAGTGCTACGGTCAGACGTACGTGCTGCTCTCTGTAACGTTAGACATAAAGTGGCCATAATATATCTAGTGCCACGGTCAGACGTACGTGCTGCTCTCTGTAACGTTCTACATAAAGTGACCATAATGTATCTAGTGCTACGGTCAGACGTACGTGCTGCTCTCTGTAACGTTAGACATAATGTGGCCATAATGTATCTAGAGCTGCGGTCAGACGTACGTGCTGCTCTCTGTAACGTTCTACATAAAGTGACCATAATGTATCTAGTGCTACGGTCAGACGTACGTGCTGCTCTCTGTAACGTTCTACATAAAGTGGCCATAATGTATCTAGTGCCACGGTCAGACTACGTGCTGCTCTCTGTAACGTTCTACATAAAGTGACCATAATGTATCTAGTGCTACGGTCAGACGTACGTGCTGCTCTCTGTAACGTTCTACATAAAGTGGCCATAATGTATCTAGTGCCACGGTCAGACTACGTGCTGCTCTCTGTAACGTTCTACATAAAGTGGCCATAATGTATCTAGTGCTACGGTCAGACGTACGTGCTGCTCTCTGTAATGTTCTACATAAAGTGGCCATAATGTATCTAGTGCTACGGTCAGACGTACGTGCTGCTCTCTGTAACGTTCTACATAAAGTGGCCATAATGTATCTAGTGCTACGGTCAGACGTACTGCTGCTCTCTGTAAAGCAATGCCAAATTGGACAGAGGCAAAGCTTTACTGACATTTTAGCTGTGCAGGAACTTTCGACAGCAACATTTCCTCGTGGGGAGTCTCGTATTTCGGGCATTGTAGTGCCTAGACCAACGGCTGGACGGTCCGGTGTTAGAATATCGGCAGGATCCAACAGATTGCTTTCTCCCCCCAAACGTCCAGACATGTGTGTTCAGCAGCACCGCTGAGTGTACCTCAAATCTCACAACACATTGCCTTCTAGGATGTGACAGCACGCAGTTCAGTAGATGGTTGCCTAAGTACCTGAGTGGTCTGTTACCTTCACAATACTCTGAGAATTGGGGCGTTTTCTCCAGAATGTCGGTGTCCGTGTACTCGTATACGTGGTGTCATATCGCAATGTCTGTGGACGACATTGATCGTGTTCTTACAAAATGAAACAGTGTACGGCCCTTTGACTGACATCGGCAGTGTCGCCAACTTCCCAGACATTTACAAAATGAAGTGTACGACCCTTTTCCAGATATCGGCAGTGTCGCCAACTTCCCAGACATTTACAAAATGAAGCTGTGTACGGCCCGTTGCTAGATATCGGCAGTGATGCCAACATCCCAGACATTTACAAAATGATGTGTACGGCCCGTTGCCAGATATCGGCACTGTCGCCAACTTCCCAGACATTTACAAAATGAAGCAGTGTACGGCCCTTTGACAGATATCGGCAGTGTCGCCAACTTCCCAGATACTTACAAAATGAAGCAGTGTACGGCCCGTTGCCAGATATCGGCAGTGATGCCAACTTCCCAGACACTTTGTAGCTGCCAGTGAAGTTCAAGTAAGGCTGTATCCCCTCGAAATCAATTTCTTTCTTGTCTACGTCAAAACTGTGGACAGACAGAACGTAAAATGACAGTTGAATTCTAAAAGGTTTTGATGATGGTATATACCATTGTGAACCGCTTGTTTGTTGGACTTTGTGCATCGTCTTTATTGTGAATAAAATACGAAATATGAAAAGATTATAGAAATGACAAAATATAAAAATCTATATTTCACTACGTTTCGGAAGATGGCTCTTCTTCCGTCTTCAGGCCCACTCAGGTGGTTCTTGTTGATTGAGCTAGTCTCAATCACGATCAATCCAGTGAACTGTGCCCTTCGTAATAAGACTGTATTTTAGTTACCTGAGTTTATCCAGGACGATGTCTTTCAAACCCGTTACGGTGGAATTTATTATCGATGCTTCTAATCCCTTGTCTATAATTTTGAATTCAGTTACGAACAGCGGATCCATGACTGGCATCTTGATTTTCTTGTCACCTGAAATACAGACCAGTTCTCAGTTGGTTGGGATTTGTGTGCGGTGAAAGAACTGAAATGAGAGTGTACATTGAAATGCTGAAGTGTCTTCGAATTTATAATGTCGGCATCACACTGACAGGTGTCACGTGTCATGACTGTTCCGACATGTCTGTTCTCACCACTTCCATCGACACATTGTCCAACACATCATTCACTAATCTTTCTTTCAATTACATTTGCTGTGTAATCAGAACTGCTGACGTCGTCGACAGAAGTCCTAAATCAATGATTGAGTTTTGTGTCATAACAGCTTTATCAATAATCTTGAGTTCTGAGTATCTAGAAGCAACACTTTGAGCCTCTTGACGGATACAGTGTACAGTTCAATGGAGGTAACAGATCTGGGTACACTTTACCGGAGCTTGGAAACACTGACCTTTGACGAGATGCGGAACTGCCTCTCTAGCGCTGTTCAGAGCACAGGCGTTGAAGTTGGGGTCCTTAATGGAGCATTTGTGTATGTAGGCAGCTGAAACAGATTGCAAAATGTGTTAGAGCAGTATAATTGTGTGTTGCTTTGTGTGGGTATGAAGCATAAATAGTGGCTTGTCACTGGCAATTGATTTTAAATGTGACATATTTTGCTCACTGAAGATGATACGTTTGTACCGAAACATGTCGGAGATACGTGTTTAACACTGATATGTAACTGATATTGTGGATTTGGTTGGTACATTGAATTGAATAGTTTGATCTAAAAATGCACGGAATGGAGAACTTTAAATTAAACTTTAGTATTTAAGAAAGGAAGTTGTTTAAATGAGGGTTAGACAACGAATGTCCGAAAAACAGAATTTGGAAATGGAGTAACATTAAACAATAAATGAGGATGGAATACAAGACAAAGTATTGCTACTCTAATGCTAGGCGCACACTTGCGATTTTCTGTCCCGCGATTATTTAGTCGCAAAAATAGAACACACTGTTTTCAGTAGGAATGCGCGCACATGCGACTGAATAAAAGCAGCGATTAAAGAGACGCAACCAGCCCTATTTTACTAGCGACGCGTCTGTCGCGAATTGAAATGGGTTACATAGACAGGAATGAACCTGCACACACTTGCTTCTGCTGCTGTTCAGTCGCAGTTCAATCCTTGGAGAGAAATCTATCATTGAAAATTATTGTATTTGAATTATTTGTTATTGATATTGAATTATGTCTGATAACGAATCTGCTGTTGATGATTCACCATCACACATTGGAAAAATTTATTAGGATGGCCCAGTAAGTCTTCCTGAATTTTGTAGAATTGACCTTTAATCGGTCTTTGACTTATAAGTGGGTGCACCCAATGTTTTCGTTTGCGTCTTTTTTTGGATTTCATACGCAGTAATAAGTCAATCACACAAGTACTTTCGATGAAATCCATACCATTACTGAAATATACTGGCTATTTTTTGGTCGCCGTGTGCGGACCACAATACTTTTCGGCGATAGCGACTTTTCAGTCGCGGCGGCAATAAATCGCAAGTGTGCGCCTAGCCTAACAGCTGTTGACAAACGATTAGCGAGGTGTTAAGTGTAACTAAAAAGCTGTATCGTATTGAGATGTGAATTAGAGAGAGGGTGGTAAGAAATTGTCACAGTCCTCGGTAGGTTTTGTAGGAAACTGTGGAGCACGTGGAACAGGAAAGTTAGGTATATCGCAGTGACAAACAGGTGGCAGAAGGCGAAAGGTGTTGTGCGTGACAGCTGTTTGAATGGTGGCTGTTACAGAGCTGTTTGTGTGCGCGCGTCAACACTTGCTTGGCCCACTGTAAGAACGTCGCGTGCACGTATCGAACAGAAGTAAGTAGACAGATGTCAGTCAACCGATCGATGTAACGATACATTTAAATACAGCCCTCTCATCCCTCAACCCCTGTGTCACGTACCATTTTCTTATGTTATTAGAACTCATATCAGTCTTCACACTTCATTCAATTCTAAGGGTAGTCCTCGTCTTAAATAGAATTTCTAACTAAACAAATTTCTATTTGCTTTAGTATCGTTTCTAACGCAAAACGGCCACAAACTGCACTGTCTGATCTTCTATCTTCCTTCGTTTGATGTTATGTTCTTTAAAGTTTTCCCTGTCCACGTCATGAAGGCGTATAGGGGGATTAGATGAATAACTCCACTCATTCTTAGTCACAGCACTCGATGGAGGTGAATTGTCAACGCCACGCCCCGGCCGCTTTACCCCGGCAAAGGACACAGATTCACTGTTTTGTGTTTGTGTGTGTGTGTTGATGAATTGACTTCGAGTTGGTCAAACACTTACGCAATTTGGCGAACACGACGACGCAGCAAGTTACGACAACCACTAGCAGCTTATGCATGGCGATCCTTTTCCGGACAGTTTGTGACTAAAACTGATATCAGAGCAGCCCCGAAGTTCTGTTTAAATACGGATCTCCTGGTCACCTTGACAGCACAATTACGTTTGATCGCCGTGCTACACCACTCTTGTATAAATAGCAAATTTATTTTGTTGTTTGTTTGTTAGTTTGAGATTTCCTCTGGCCTAGACAGAGAAGAAGCGGCATAATAAGGACAAAACAAAAGTGACAGGCTTAGGAGTCGAATTATAGGCCATGTTTTGTAGCGCACGCGCAGCAAAGTGTTTCAGAACTACATGCACCGTCCTTACTGTTCATATCTGGAGGCTGCCTAAGTGACTGTCCGTGAAACTGCAGGTCGTGGAGGTAATTGTGAAGTCTGTCGTCAACATTACAAGTTCGGTTAAAGTCCGACAGCAGTAACTGACGGTGTGCTTTCGGGCCTGCAGGCTTTGTGACAGCACGTCGACAGTACGTGGCTGGATGTTTGGAACAGCGGTT
The DNA here is from genome assembly GCA_021186555.1 of Reticulitermes speratus. Taxonomy (NCBI): domain Eukaryota; kingdom Metazoa; phylum Arthropoda; class Insecta; order Blattodea; family Rhinotermitidae; genus Reticulitermes; species Reticulitermes speratus. The sequence continues at coordinate 41,888,432 of JAJKFL010000039.1, read as the reverse complement.
GTAGCGATCAGCGAAACTTTGCGTTGACAGCGCACGTTCTTCATAAGCCTTATGTACATGATCCAAAAGAAGTGTACAGAGATTTGATAACCTTCTTGGATGTGACGCTGTGTTGATGGGTAAGTAGTTCCCGACGTTTCGAAGGATCGTGGTGCATCCATCTACAACTTTATTTGCTTTTGACCCTGTAGTCTTTCATTCTCAAGGTCACACGTTAGGCGAAACGGTTCTTCGAAACGTCGGCAGCTATTCACCGACACAGCATCACATGCCAGATGTTTCTAGCATTTAGTAGCACCGCTGTGAGAGCCTGAAACCTCGCAAGACTGAGAGAAATCGCGATACTTGTTACACACCGTGTGTGCGTGTCCTGTCCTCTATTTCTAGGTCTATGTTTCTGCTTTATTAGATTTACAGTTTCATGTCGTTACCCAGCAGAGGATTCAGGGCGTGATGTATGCGACGCTGTGTCCCGGGGTTGGTGTTTCCCGACGTTTCGAAGGGACGCAATGCCTTTTTCGTCAGTGATAAATTTTCCGGTAAAGTTACTGTCATATATATTTTAATTTTTGTGTTTTATGTGCTCGTTATGGCTGTGAACGAGGGGTCACTGCTCTGAAAGGTCAACGTAACCCTTAAAAGGCTGGGATGGAGGGGCTATTTAATTGTTTTGTAATGTTAAATATATTGAAGAACATATGGTGCAACGAGAGTGGCAGTATATGAAGATTTAAAAGTCCGTACAGTGCATCGAGGCCGGCATGAAGGGCAAATCTACATTCCTTATAAACACACTTCGTGCTGCACTGAAAATTGTAAGCTTCCATTTGAGAGACTAATCCCTGAATGCTGTGTGGGGATAAGAATCTTTTGGGAATTGCAGGGTTGTTATTTTGGGAGTTAATAATAATAATAATAATAATAATAACCATGGCTCAACAGCCCTGTATGGGCCTGGGCCTCCTCTTGCCTCCTCTTGTCAAGGTTACTAAGTCATGCGCATTCATGGCAGCTGGTGACCGGCCAGCTAGCCGCGCTTAGTGTTCTATCGATCCTGATGTGCACGCCAGAGCCATCTGGCAGGCAGTCAGGAGACTTGGATGAGAAATGGAGGCAATTTGGCTTACGTAACATTTTTATTCATGCCCGTAAGGTTCTTTTACATGCCGTAAATCTACGACATGGGACCGACGGCTTTACTTCCCCTCCGAAGGAAGTGGTGCTCCGGATTTTTATCATCCTTAAAAATCCATCGACCTCGGTCGGGATCGAACCCGCGAACCTTGGGTCCAGTGGTCCGAGGTCGACTATTTTGGGAGTTGGTGGCACATAAAGTGACCACTGGACTTGTAAGGGGATACGGAGACAAGTTGGGAGACAGGAAGTGACGGAAGAAGGCCGAAATACAGCTTCTCCTTACGCCGTTTTCTCCAGTCACCTGTTACTTCCTGCCTCTTAGTTCGAAGTCCCTCCCTCAGTACCCTATTCTCGAATACGCTCAGCCTGTGGCCTTCCCTTAATGTGACAGGCGAAGCAGCAGGCAAAATTATGTTTCTGTATATTGAAATTTCTGGATAGCAAAGAGGCAGATGACGATCCAAGTGGCCGTGCGGTCTAAGGCGTGAGTCTACGGCTGCTGGCTTGCTGGGATTGTGGGTTCGAATCCCGCCGGGGGCATGGATGTCTGTCTGTTGTGAGTGTTGTAAGGACGGTAGTATGGAACGTAAAGTGACATGAAGGACGAAAGGATTTAAACAGTACAAAAATGGATCAAAGGGGAAAAACCCCGGACAGGCAAAAAAAAAAAAAATCCTGCCGGGGGCATGGATGTCTGTTTCTTGTGACTTTTGTATGTTGTCAGGTAGAGTTCTCTGCGACGGGCTGATCACTCGTCCAGAGGAGTCCTACCGAGTGTGGTGTGTTTAAAAGTGTGATCATGTAGCCCCGAAAAATGAGGCGGCATAGGTCCCCAAGGGACTGTCGAGCCATTAAAAAAAAAACAGGCAAATTCCGGACCGAAAGATAGCAAGCAGTCCCTACCTTCGGTCTGTTCTTGATTTGATTTCTTTGTGCATGCGATTTTGGTTTCTTTGCTTTCCCCCAAATACTTAAACTTTCGAACTTTCAAATGATTTATTACCTGTCATATGTTGTGATTTTGTGCTGCATTGTGCGTGCAAAATTTTGTAGTGAAATCTGATGTATGAGGACAGTTTGTGAGGCTTAGGCGTGGATGGGAGTGAAATATTAAAATCCATCTTAAATATGATGGGAGGTCATGAACTGGATTAATCTGGCTCACGATAGGCACAGTTGGCAGGCTTTTGTGAACAAGGCAATGAAACTTCTAGCCCCATAAATTGCGTGAAATTCCTTGACAATCTGAGGAACTACCAACGTACCAAAAGAACCCTGCTCTTTGTGGTTGGTTAGCTCTATGGAAGTACAGTGATACCTCGGCTAACGAAGATAATTCGTTCCGGAATCACATTCGTTAACCGAAAATCTTCGTTAGCCGAAATCTTCGTTAGCCGAAATCTTCGTTAGCCGAAATCTTCGTTAGCCGAAATCTTCTTTAGCCGAAATCTTCGTTAGCCGAAATCTTCGTTAGCCGAATCTTCGTTAGCCGAAATCTTCTTTAGCCGAAATCTTCGTTAGCCGAAATCTTCGTTAGCCGAAATCTTCGTTAGCCGAAATCTTCTTTAGCCGAAATCTTCGTTAGCCGAAATCTTCTTTAGCCGAAATCTTCGTTAGCCGAAATCTTCGTTAGCCGAAATCTTCGTTAGCCGAAACGTGATTTCCCGTAGGTTTCTATAGAAAATCGTTTAATTCGTTCTGGATGCTGCCCACTATTTAAAGATACAGACGGAAAAGATAAGCTCCTGGAATGGCCCGACCGTTCATGTTTGCTGCTTTATGTTAGCGCGAGCATCCACTAAAACATTCGTTAGCCGAATCCATATTCGTTAGCCGAGTCCGAAAAACAGCGAAAAAAAATCTTCGTTAGCCGAAAAATTCGTTAGCAGGGTCACTCGTTAGCCGAGGTATCACTGTATTTTGAACACTGTAGCGATGTCACTGCTTTGTACTGCTATTATGGTGACGCCGGTGGAATCCAGATCTCGGAACAAACGTAGAGGTGATGTGAATGTTGCTGATAGTAGCTTACACTGTACCTTGTGCCATGTTTGATGTCCGCTGATCTGACCTTCTTTTCGCAATGCCAGTAATTGGTGCGCCTCGGGGTGGATATTTCTTGCAATATTACGAAATTCTGTTTTTGCGTGAATTCTGCTCTGATGTGACTCAACTTCGTGGACCAGTTGTTTATTAAAACCGATCTTTGGCGGAAGTTCGTATCTAATTAATCAACTAACTAACTACATCGTGCACAGTCTTTTTTTGAGAAGCTGACATTTCCTCAGCTAGTCAAAAATTTCTGGAACTTTATGGAATCCGCATGTTCGTTACAGTATCCACAACAGCCTAACGCTTATCCCTATACTGAGCCAGATTAACACAGTCCACCTCTATCATCGTATTTATGTAACGTACATTTTAATATACTTCCATTTACTCCTGGGTCGTCCAGGTGGTCTCTTTCCCTAAGTTTTCCCGACTAATATACTGCATGCACCCCTCTTCTCCCCCACGGATACGTGCCACATGTCCCGCCCATCTCATTCTTCTTGATTTGATCATAATATTTGGTAAGGTTTACAAACCATGAAGCTCCTCGTTATGTAGTCTTCTCCACTCCCCCGTTACCCCGTCCCTCTTAGCCCCAAATATCCCCCTCAGCACACTATTCAGATCAGTACAGATCATTAAGTTCCTCGTTATGTAGTCTTCTCCACTCCCCCGTTACCCCGTCCCTCTTAGGCCCAAATATCCCCCTCAGCACACTATTCAGATCAGTACAGATCATTAAGTTCCTCGTTATGTAGTCTTCTCCACTCCCCCGTTACCCCGTCCCTCTTAGGCCCAAATATCCCCCTCAGCACACTATTCAGATCAGTACAGATCATTAAGTTCCTCGTTATGTAGTCTTCTCCACTCCCCCGTTACCCCGTCCCTCTTAGACCCAAATATCCCCCTCAGCACACTATTCAGATCAGTACAGATCATTAAGTTCCTCGTTATGTAGTCTTCTCCACTCTCCTGTTACCCATCCCTCTTAGCCCCAAATATCCCCCTCAGCACCATATTCTCGAACACCCTCAGCCTATGTTCCTCCCTCAGTGTGACAGACCAAGTTTCACACCCATACAAAACAACAGGCAACAATAGAGTTCTGTATATCTTAATCTTTGTATTCTCAGATACCAAAATGAACCCGCCCAAGCCTGTCCCTAGCCAGGTTGCAATAACATGTGTGGAAAGATTGGCAACCCTGTGAGGGCCATTTTTAGGGTACAGATAGACAGACAGACAGACAGACAGACAGCTGCTGTGTTTTAGTTTTTCGTTGGTTCGCCATTACGTGGCCCACCGGAGTGGTGACTGTTGCGATGGGCTGGCTCCTCTGTCATCGTCAGAAGTATACAGTGGTAAAGGAGCCAACACGAAATAAGCCAGGCGGGACTGTTCAAGGTTAATGAATGCTGATGGTGGAACGTACAGGGCATATAAATGAAACATTGTGCCGTGTTACGTGACTTGAGCACGAGATAGTTCCGCCGGACGATAACTGCCACCCCCTTGTCTTCATACAGCTGTACCTGTCCTTTCCTCCCCTGTGGCTATAGCGGTTTGTTCCAACTGTTTACGTGTGCTTATTCCTAGGGTCACTCAACATCCTGGCTGCGAGATTGTAACATCTAAAGTCTTTTTCGGCTTTTTGCTTCTAAATTTACGTTTCGGCAAGCGATATTATAGGATTCTGAAGTCCTTGGTAGTGCTGCAGAGTGAGTGAGGGTTTTTATCTACCTGAGCACTACAAAGTGTTCATTGAGCTGTGTGGAGCCGCTTTAATTTGTTATCGAGAGGGTTTGTTGGTTACTGTGACTATATGTGACTGTCTACGATGTTTCTGTAAGTACTGTTTGTTGGTTACTGTGACTATATGTGACTGTCTACGATGTTTCTGTAAGCACTGTTTGTTGGTTACTGTGACTATATGTGACTGTCTACGATGTTTCTGTAAGTACTGTTTGTTGGTTACTGTGACTATATGTGACTGTCTACGATGTTTCTGTAAGTACTGTTTGTTGGTTACTGTGACTATATGTGACTGTCTACGATGTTTCTGTAAGTACTGTTTGTTGGTTACTGTGACTATATGTGACTGTCTACGATGTTTCTGTAAGTACTGTTTGTTGGTTACTGTGACTATATGTGACTGTCTACGATGTTTCTGTAAGTACTGTTTGTTGGTTACTGTGACTATATGTGACTGTCTACGATGTTTCTGTAAGTACTGTTTGTTGGTTACTGTGACTATATGTGACTGTCTACGATGTTTCTGTAAGCACTGTTTGTTGGTTACTGTGACTATACGTGACTTTCTACGATGTTTCTGTAAGTACTGTTTGTTGGTTACTGTGACTATATGTGACTGTCTACGATGTTTCTGTAAGTACTGTTTGTTGGTTACTGTGACTATACGTGACTTTCTACGATGTTTCTGTAAGTACTGTTTGTTGGTTACTGTGACTATATGTGACTGTCTACGATGTTTCTGTAAGTACTGTTTGTTGGTTACTGTGACTATATGTGACTGTCTACGATGTTTCTGTAAGTACTGTTTGTTGGTTACTGTGACTATACGTGACTTTCTACGATGTTTCTGTAAGTACTGTTTGTTGGTTACTGTGACTATATGTGACTTTCTACGATGTTTCTGTAAGTACTGTTTGTTGGTTACTGTGACTATACGTGACTTTCTACGATGTTTCTGTAAGTACTGTTTGTTGGTTACTGTGACTATATGTGACTTTCTACGATGTTTCTGTAAGTACTGTTTGTTGGTTACTGTGACTATACGTGACTTTCTACGATGTTTCTGTAAGTACTGTTTGTTGGTTACTGTGACTATATGTGACTGTCTACGATGTTTCTGTAAGTACTGTTTGTTGGTTACTGTGACTATATGTGACTGTCTACGAGGTTTCTGTAAGCACTGTTTCACGTTTCATTGACCTGTAATAAATAGATGGATGCATTGTGAATTGTTGTAGTGACTGAGTGCGTTGGAGGAGTGTTGTTTGTGCCGTCAGGGAGGGATAGTGATCTGAGGAGTTACGAAATGTAAAATCAGATGGCACAACATTACAATACTTCTCTAAGTCCTGAAGTACGATTTGGTTATTATAGTACTGTTAGAGACTGCAGAGAAAGGATACGGCGAAGAGGAACGTGGAAACTATTGACATTTGTCGACTGATGTAGGTAATGTGTCAGGAGCCAAACAAGGATATCAGTAAAATACGGAGAAAATGGAAATACAGAGTCAGAAACAGGAGATTTGTAAGTGGGAGAATATTACGTTTGGACTTGATTATTTATGGAAGATAGTTATAGTAGTGTTTGGTGCATATACAGGGTATACACAAAAGAATGGTGCGGTTTCAATGGTGAATAAAGGGAAACCGCACCATTCTTTCGTGTATACCCTGTATATATATATGTACCAATGATAAATGCAGTGTGGGAAAGGATAAATTTTGGGGCATGCTACGGGAGTTTGGAAGAGGTGGAAAGAGAAGATTGTAATTATGGTGGGTGTGAATGCGAGAGTAGCTTGTGGAAACGCTGACAGATTGGTCTGTATATGTGAAGTGTTTGAATTGACATGTTCATACATATACAGGGACTCAAAAACCAAACAAATGAAGTCTGTAACCAAAAAGGGAGCTCAGCAGAAATGGCAGATGTAAGGGTGGCGTGGAGCTGGAACGTGGGTACTGAACAGACAACAGGCTAGTGAACAGCTTGCAGCTGAACAGACAACAGGCTATTGAACAGCTTGCAGCTGAACAGACAACAGGCTATTGAACAGCTTGCAGCTGAACACACAAGAGGCTAGTGAACAGCTTGCAGCTGAACAGACAACAGGCTATTGAACAGCTTGCAGCTGAACACACAAGAGGCTAGTGAACAGCTTGCAGCTGAACACACAACAGGCTAGTGAACAGCTTGCAGCTGAACACACAAGAGGCTAGTGAACAGCTTGCAGCTGAACACACAACAGGCTAGTGAACAGGTTGCAGCTGAACAGGCAACAGGCTAGTGAACAGCTTGCAGCTGAACAGACAACAGGCTAGTGAACAGCTTGCAGCTGAACAGACAACAGGCTAGTGAACAGCTTGCAGCTGAACACACAACAGGCTAGTGAACAGCTTGCAGCTGAACAGACAATAGGCTAGTGAACAGCTTGCAGCTGAACAGACAATAGGCTAGTGAACAGCTTGCAGCTGAACAGACAACAGGCTAGTGAACAGCTTGCAGCTGAACAGACAACAGGCTAGTGAACAGCTTGCAGCTGAACAGACAACAGGCTAGTGAACAGCTTGCAGCTGAACAGACAACAGGCTAGTGAACAGCTTGCAGCTGAACACACAACAGGCTAGTGAACAGCTTGCAGCTGAACACACAACAGGCTAGTGAACAGCTTGCAGCTGAACAGACAACAGGCTAGTGAACAGCTTGCAGCTGAACACACAACAGGCTAGTGAACAGCTTGCAGCTGAACACACAACAGGCTAGTGAACAGCTTGCAGCTGAACAGACAACAGGCTAGTGAACAGCTTGCAGCTGAACAGACAATAGGCTAGTGAACAGCTTGCAGCTGAACAGACAAACAGGCTAGTGAACAGCTTGCAGCTGAACAGACAATAGGCTAGTGAACAGCTTGCAGCTGAACAGACAACAGGCTAGTGAACAGCTTGCAGCTGAACAGACAACAGGCTAGTGAACAGCTTGCAGCTGAACAGACAATAGGCTAGTGAACAGCTTGCAGCTGAACAGACAACAGGCTAGTGAACAGCTTGCAGCTGAACAGACAACAGGCTAGTGTACAGCTTGGAGCTGAACAGACAACAGGCTAGTGAACAGCTTGCAGCTGAACAGACAACAGGCTAGTGAACAGCTTGCAGCTAGAACAGACAACAGGCTAGTGAACAGCTTGCAGCTGAACACACAACAGGCTAGTGAACAGCTTGCAGCTGAACAGACAACAGGCTAGTGAACAGCTTGCAGCTGAACACACAACAGGCTAGTGAACAGCTTGCAGCTGAACACACAACAGGCTAGTGAACAGCTTGCAGCTGAACAGACAACAGGCTAGTGTACAGCTTGGAGCTGAACAGACAACAGGCTAGTGAACAGTTTGCAGCTGAACAGACAACAGGCTAGTGAACAGCTTGCAGCTGAACAGACAACAGGCTAGTGAACAGCTTGCAGCTGATATAGAGATATGTAATGAAATCAAGGAAAGGGGAGATTCGAAGTAACGCTGTTAGGGGAATTATGGATGTGGTAACTGAAGAAAATGGTTACGATGGTTTGCACATGTAAATAGAATACCAAGCATTAGATTGCCATGGGGAATCGTAGAATGGGGACCAGACGGAACACGAATGAAGGGAAAACGCAAAGAAAAAATGGATGGATGGAGTAAGACGGAGTATGACTAAACGTGAAGTTACGAAAGAGGAAAAGTACATACACAGGCGTGTGCAGAAAGTTAATTCAGTTTCAAGGATAACCGCTGCAGTAAACAGTCCTTGTATGACAGGAAACTGGGAAACAGAGTGGTAGCAGGCATCCCCTGAGTTGAATCTGATCTTAATTTGTTAACTAACTAACTAACTAACTCCATGTAGCACAGTCCTTCTTGAGAAGCTAACAGGTCGTCAGCTAGTCAAGAAATTCCCCGCGTTTTATGGAACCCGAAGGTTCATTACCGCACTCACAACAGCCCGCCACCTGTCCCTATCCTAAGTAAGGCCCCATAACTAACTAACTAACTAACTAACTGCATGTAGCACAGTCCTTCTTGAGAAGCTAACAGGTCGTTAGCTAGTCAAGAAATTCCCCGCGTTTTATGGAACCCGAAGGTTCATTACCGCACTCACAACAGCCCGCCACCTGTCCCTATCCTAAGTAAGGCCCCATAACTAACTAACTAACTAACTAACTGCATGTAGCACAGTCCTTCTTGAGAAGCTAACAGATCGTCAGCTAGTCAAGAAATTCCCCGCGTTTTATGGAACCCGAAGGTTCATTACCGCACTCACAACAGCCCGCCACCTGTCCCTATCCTAAGTAAGGCCCCATAACTAACTAACTAACTAACTCCATGTAGCACAGTCCTTCTTGAGAAGCTAACAGGTCGTCAGCTAGTCAAGAAATTCCCCGCGTTTTATGGAACCCGAAGGTTCATTACCGCACTCACAACAGCCCGCCACCTGTCCCTATCCTAAGTAAGGCCACATAACTAACTAACTAACTAACTAACTCCATGTAGCACAGTCCTTCTTGAGAAGCTAACAGGTCGTCAACTAGTCAAGAAATTCCCGCGTTTTATGGAACCCGAAGGTTCATTGCCGCACTCACAACAGCCCGCCACCTGTCCCTATCCTAAGTAAGGCCACATAACTAACTAACCAACTAACTAACTAACTCCATGTAGCACAGTCCTTCTTGAGAAGCTAACAGGTCGTCAGCTAGTCAAGAAATTCCCAGCTTTTTATGGAACCCGAAGGTTCATTACCGCACTCACAACAGCCCGCCACCTGTCCCTATCCTAAGTAAGGCCCCATAACTAACTAACTAACTAACTCCATGTAGCACAGTCCTTCTTGAGAAGCTAACAGGTCGTCAGCTAGTCAAGAAATTCCCCGCGTTTTATGGAACCCGAAGGTTCATTACCGCACTCACAACAGCCCGCCACCTGTCCCTATCCTAAGTAAGGCCCCATAACTAACTAACTAACTAACCCCATGTAGCACAGTCCTTCTTGAGAAGCTAACAGGTCGTCAGCTAGTCAAGAAATTCCCCGCGTTTTATGGAACCCGAAGGTTCATTACCGCACTCACAACAGCCCGCCACCTGTCCCTATCCTAAGTAAGGCCCCATAACTAACTAACTAACTAACTAACTAACTAACTGCATGTAGCACAGTCCTTCTTGAGAAGCTAACAGGTCGTCAGCTAGTCAAGAAATTCCCCGCGTTTTATGGAACCCGAAGGTTCATTACCGCACTCACAACAGCCCGCCACCTGTCCCTATCCTAAGTAAGGCCCCATAACTAACTAACTAACTAACTAACTAACTGCATGTAGCACAGTCCTTCTTGAGAAGCTAACAGGTCGTCAGCTAGTCAAGAAATTCCCCGCGTTTTATGGAACCCGAAGGTTCATTACCGCACTCACAACAGCCCGCCACCTGTCCCTATCCTGAGCCATATCAATCCAATCCATGCCCCCCCATCCCACTTCTTGAAGTTATCTTAATTTGTTAGATTTTAAATTAAGTTTTACGTGTGTAAGCTACTTATGTATTAGTGTTAAATAGGCTACGATCTTCTGGGCACTCATTGCAGTGTTGAACCGGGGATCTTGCTATAATTTTTGGACGAATTATATCCGAGTAGGAAGGTATTTGGCTGGGGCCGGGTTGTAATCGTGCGTGTCTTCCTCGGGGCAGAATGTGTGACCTCGGTTGCAGACACATATAGAAACCTTGTTATACGAGGTCATGGAGCTGGACTGAGCTGGCTGGTGGTTCTTTTCGAGTCCGTGAGCGGGTTTGGTCGTTTCCCTGTCATTTCTTCACCTGCGGTTAGCGCCCTTGTCGGGTGTTTCATCGCGTAACATCACAGACACCTGAAGACTCAGCTACATCGCAGCGGAAGCCCTAAGTCACGCATTCCTGCGTGTGTCAAGGGGTTGTCAACTGACTTTTAAAACATAGCCTAATACAAAATGGGTGTAAATGCGTATATTATTACTCAGGGCTTGGCTAATGCAGTCGGGGTAACGTAGTCGGCAGAATGAGTAGGCCACGGGCTGTACGGTCTGGGGATCGAATCCCGGTAGGGGCAAAAGATTTCCTCTTCTCCAAAACGTCCAGACAGCCTCCCTTTCAATGGACATGGGGGTTATTTTCGGGGGTAAAACGACAGGGGCGTGAAGTTCACCACTGCATCTTGTGCCACGGTTACTAAAGAGTGGGCTATACCTCTGCTCTCCCTGTATGCTTTCATGGCCTGTAAGGTAGAGCTTTACCTTTACTTGGCCAATTGCTAGTGATAGTGTGCCGGGAGTTTTTCCCAGCACTCTCTGCGGAACTCGAACCATGGACTTTCGTCGCGCGCATCGATCCCTCCTACTTAATTCCCCTCCATTTCCCCTCCTCAACCGAGCTTTCTTCCCATGTGTGTGCGCTTGAGGTAATCACTCTGAACCTAGCCGCCTACAAGTAACTTCCAAATTTCGTCTCGGTCATGGGGGCAAAATTCTGTCCAGCTGTGAGTTGGTGAGGTTGGAGTCCCTTGGCGGTCGTCGTGGCCCCAGGTCTTTGGTTTTGTTGGGTTTAGCCCCACGACGACGCCAAGGTAACTTTATTTTGGTATGTATGAAGACAAGTAATTGCTTGGTCAGTCTCACGTCTTGTATATTTTGTAATTTTGTATGTGATTGTCTTTATTGTATCTTATTTAATTTGTGTGTTACAATATATGATTTATTTGGTATATTGTATCTTTGTTGTGTGCGCCGACCGGCTTATCTGCGGGGCCCAGTTCAGTAAAGCAGATATAGCAGAGAGGGGTAGGCCAGCCGTAATATCTAGGGGGCCCCAAAAAGTACCCCCGGTGCAATAGTGTTACGGCATATATTGAAGACACGGAAACGATAATATTAAAACGGATCTAGGGGTGGGTAGCCAAAGCCAAAAGTTGCGAATTGTTAAATGTTATTAAAGCTACTCAAATGCCTGCGTTTGGAAGGAATTTTTGTTTTTGTTTAGGAACGTAACAATTAGCTTCAAATTCGTATTTACGTGGGGCAAAGTCGGTTACGTCACCGGCGTCATTTAGTGTACATTAAGAAGTCGCGACGCCTAGGTCACGTACTCACTCCGACCGACGCTTGGCGTCGGTGTACTCTAGATGCTGTTACTCTGATCCTATGTCGCTTCTGAATTTAAATTTCAGATCGCTGTGCACTGTGGGAAGAAAGGAATCTTAGATGTCGAAAACTCAATGCCATTAACGTTTTAAAAATCACCATTTATTTAAAAAAATCACCAACAAAATACACAATTTTCAAGGCGCAGACTAGCTCCTTATATCATGATACTATCCAACGCGTTTCGGCTCTTTGCGAGCCATCATCAGGGATCCTATACACTTATAAAAGTGCTTCACAAATGCAGCATCTGTTTGATTATTTAAAAATATGCACTATTTGAAGCATGAGTTAAAAACACACGAGTCATAAACAAAGTTAAAAAGATGATTTGTTAAATAACTTATTAAAAACACTGTTCACACGTCTATTTTGTAAAGGATGTTCGCACTTCTAAGGGTATCATGAGATCGCGCACTACACTGTACTGTTTGCGATGGATTTTGTAGCACGGCGATAGACACTCGCGCTGTATGAAGTGTTGTCGTTTGTTTACTTCACGTTTCAGTGCGGTCCTCCTGATGGCGTAGTATATATAAATATAAAATTTGATATGAAGAAGAAGTGGTTCTGTTGCAAGTATATTGTGGGGTTTGCGTCTTGAAGTGTATTCGGTGGGAGTGAACTGTGTTATCTGTTAACGTTTGTGAAGCACTTTTATAAGTGTATAGGATCCCTGATGATGGCTCGCAAAGAGCCGAAACGCGTTGGATAGTATCATGATATAAGGAGCTAGTCTGCGCCTTGAAAATTGTGCATTTTGTTGATTTTTTTAAATAATGAAAATGCACGGTGAATTAAGATTAAAGATTAAAAATCACCAGTTTTAAAAGCGTAGTACAGTTTGCTTGTAGACTGCCATGCATATGTGTGAATCAGTTTTGTGGTGCCATCTGTGAACAACTGTTAGAACTAATTCTAAAGCACAATGCTCTGGCGAGCGTAGCATTATGTTGCAACTCAGTGAGATATGTAAAACAGTTAACGCAGATTTATCCAACAGCGGGTTCTTACGTAGAACTGACATTTTATTAGTAGTCCTCGACTTACGTCGTTCCGCACTTATTTCATTTGCCCCCCAGACGCAATATGTTAAGCCAATAGCGCTGATTTGTACGTGAGATGCTGAAGATATCTTCGAGTTACTGAACTCCCATGGTCAGCAGCTGACACTCGATTATCTTGTTAAAATTCTGAAGCAAAGCGTCCTTGAAGGAGCTGAGGAACCCGAGCCTGAGACGGTGTTGCCTGAGGGGCTTTGACTGACTGAAGCTGGCATCAAGGTGTTTGAGGACAGTGATTGGAACGAACAGCGAGCACCAACAAATATACAAGGATTTATGAGGTGCTTGCTTGCTGTGAGGAGATCCTGAGGGAGATGACGAGGTCTTTGTGTCGCCAGACTTCAGTGTTCCATGTCTACAAGTCATCCTCAAGGACTGCTGCATATCCACCTGCACCGTTGAACAATGGAGGAGATTCAGCCGACCCGCCTACAGTTCGAGAAGAAGTTCCTCTTCCATGAATTCTCATTTCTTTGTCACAGCTCATATTCCTCATAATTTTTTGCGTAAATATAAACATATCTTTAGTATTGGTCACAATAAATTATTCGGAACCACCTACCCCAATTTAAGTTGTGTGTGTAGACTAATATCTTCAGTCTCGGAACAAACTTATCTTCGTATCTTCGAGGGGAAGCCTGCATATGTATATATATATATATGTGATTGCCTTTAGAACAAATGAGGGTAATTTCATGTTGATAAGAGCGCTGTTCCAACGAGTACCTGCTTATTTCCCGAAGGGGTAAAACGACCTGGGCGTGAAGGTGACAATTTACTTTTACCTAATTCCAAGGTTAAGAATGAGGGGAGCCGTACCTCACATCTCCCATATTCTTTCTTCGCGTAGTCAGATACAATTTTACCTTCATAAAAAAAAGAACATTGATTCTTCTTATGAGTAGAATAATTAACAGCGAATTTTGCGTGGCGTTAAACTTTGTGTAATTTGACTGTACTACGGTTGGCATACGTCAGGTTACAAAATTCGTAAATACGAGTATTACCTGTGAAGTGATCCGTCACGTGTTGTTTCATGCTACACGATGTACCAACTGTGTCTGTGTGCATCGTCATATCCGGTTGCTCAGTCTTGACAGTGATGTAGACTCTCTGTGTCAGAGCTACACAAATATGAATGCAACTGTGAATCTTACCGAATACACGCAGTTTCGGAAGTGCGACGTTGTAATAAACGCGATACAATTTAAGCTGCTCTAAGTATCGTCGTGTGTGTGATTGTGGCGCGCCATCTTGTCTGTGTGCCTCCGCAGTCCTGCACAGCAAAGCACAGTCCGTATGCAGACATTAACTGGCGGGAATGCGGAGTACAAGGGGCAGAGTGTCTGTGATATCGACTGGCGAGTGTAAGAGGCGTGATGTGAGAGCAATACGTCTGTCACATGCTGACGTAAGGCAGAACTGTAAACTGTATTGCTGTGTGGGGCGAGTAGCTGGCGACGTTTCGAAATATCATAGCGGCTTTATCTGTAGGGCAGCCTTGGACTGCTTGACTCAGAAGATCAAGGAACTGCGACCCTTCAGTATATTTTAGGGGAGGGGGGACAATCACGCAAGGACAGCGAGACAGACTGGAGGATTTGAAACAGGAGCGACTGAGCTGTCAGTGCTACAGACGTTTCAGTGGTGGTGCCTTTGGCCCTTGTAATACACTTCCAAGTACTGTGAAGCGAACCGTTGGTCTGATTCCCTGAATTGCCACACAGTGTGCGCTGTATAAGTATGAGTGATGTTTGTATAAGTGGCACTAGCGCTGAGAAAGTTGTTTTATTTAGCTGTAAGAGGTTAGCATAGTTACCACAACCACATAAAGACTGCAATGATGTCGGTTAGATCATTCTGTGTCATTAAGATATCCTTGTATGGAACGGTCTGTGCGGATTCCTTGAAGATCTTGTGTATTACGAGACCGAAGGCGTCGTATACATCTCGTCCCACCTGGTCCATTACTTCGCGCCAGTTATCGTTTATAAATCTGTTCATTTCATCGCCTGAAACAGACAGACAGACAGACACATTACAGTATCCACTCATTGCTGTCGTCGTATTTTCAAGTACACACGTTGCCAGCTCACCGAGCAATTTGATTCCGTTGAACAGATTATCCAGTTGGGCTGTGAGTTTCCCAGGCTCAAGATCCAGGTGATAGCTCTGAAGCACCAGGTACACTTGGCCGTCATCGTGTGTGTTCAGGTCGTAACTTGTGGTGTACTTCACGGAATTGTCATCTAGTGGACAGGAGATACAGTTGTGTATGAACTGCGGTGACTCACTGACTGGCGCTGTGTTGTCAAATGTACGCCTTCAATTTCAAATGTTTGTACGACCCTTAAATATAAAATTTACCCTTCATTTGTGTATTGATTGAGAACTTACGAAGGGTTGCATTGAACTTCCCGTTGCCAGATATATAATGTTCCACCATTGCCGCTGACTTCGTAGTTCCCAATAAAGTTTAATGCCGGCAGTCTGCCTTCGACCGTAATGTTCTTGTTGTCGAAATCAAAACTGTGGACAGAGAAACAGACTGTGGATCCGTGTCTGGGAACTACAGATTGTATTCAAGCTATAACATAATACGTGTATAGTATGTGATCCTTTAAATGACAGCGTAAGGGCTGCTCTCTGCCCTGAACCCTAGCTGCGACCGACGTTACAACTTACAGTAGGAACTACTGTGTGAAATGGTGACAGCATATTGGGTGTAGTTGTGGGGCTCCAAGCGAGGGCTGAACATCTCCTCCAAGCACCTCGTGGTGTCCGCGCTCCATGAAAATGTTGCTAACCTGTGAACTATCAGGAGTACTGACAGTGATAATAAAATAGTAGCGTGCCTTACCTGACGCTATCCAGGGCCAAGTCCTTTAACCCCGTCACGTTTGTATTTAGTATTGCGCCGTTCAGCTTACCATCATTCACTCGTAACTCTATAATGAACAGCGGGTCCAAGAACGGGATCTTGCGTTCTTTGTCGCCTGAAAATCACAGAAGGTTTCAGTTAGTTTACTCGTGAGGATGATTTGTCACAGTTTTGTAACTAACGAACGAACAAGCAGAATGAAAATCAACTGATCCACATATTTCAGTGAAAATTCCATCCGGGATTCAAGTCTTCGGCAATGTGATGCCGTGTCATTGGGTGAGTGGTTTTTGGACGTTTCGAAGGCACGAAGTCCTTTAATCTTAATGGACCAAGACAGAACCATTCACCAAAGACCTGAATCCTCAGGAACAAGCTGTGAAGTCACCAAATGTTGCAAGATCCTTAACAACGGACTTGAATCTCGTCACCATGTGGGACACCAACACTTAGGGTGCATCCCACTTTAATGTGAACCTCGCTATGTCTGACATTAAATTGTCGCCAGGAATCAGTACTGTTAGTAGACACAATGACTTTTGTTAAGTTCAGTACTGTTAGTAGACACACTGGCTTTTGTTAAGTTCAGTACTGTTAGTAGACACACTGACTTTTGTTAAGTTCAGTACTGTTAGTAGACACAATGACTTTTGTTAAGTTCAGTACTGTTAGTAGACACACTGGCTTTTGTTAAGTTCAGTACTGTTAGTAGACACACTGACTTTTGTTAAGTTCAGTACTGTTAGTAGACACACTGGCTTTTGTTAAGTTCAGTACTGTTAGTAGACACACTGACTTTTGTTAAGTTCAGTACTGTTAGTAGACACACTGACTTTTGTTAAGTTCAGTACTGTTAGTAGACACACTGACTTTTGTTAAGTTCTGTATGTTAGTAGACACACTGACTTTTGTTAAGTTCTGTACTGTTAGTAGACACACTGTCTTTTGTTAAGTTCTGTACTGTTAGTAGACACACTGACTTTTGTTAAGTTCTGTACTGTTAGTAGACACACTGTCTTTTGTTAAGTTCTGTACTGTTAGTAGACACACTGACTTTTGTTAAGTTCTGTACTGTTAGTAGACACACTGTCTTTTGTTAAGTTCAGTACTCTTGACTTTAAGTGTAAACCCAAGTGTGGCTTCAGAATGAGATCTGAGTAAATTTCGCTGGAGGTTGGTAACACTGACCTGTGATGAGATGCGGAAGTGCCTCTTTTGCGCTGTTCAGAGCACAGGTGTTGAAGTTGGGGTCCTTAATGGAGCATTTGTGTATGTAGGCAGCTGAAACAGATTGCAAAATGTGTTAGAGCAGTATAATTGTGTGTTGCTGTGTGTGGGTATGAAGAGTGTAATGGAATGATGGAAGAATGTTGACTGACTGTGTTTGGGGGGTGTTTGGATCTGAAGGGGGAGTGACAGGGGTGTGGACAGAACTTCTAGGAACTGCGTGGTTTGTTCTGTCCTTCAGTTCTTGGTATGGTGATGAGATGGGACGGCATGTGCAGCACGCAGCATGCAGCTTGAAGACAGACCAGCACTGTCATGATTAGCGTAATGAGATGTTATGGGACTCAGCTGGCTCAGCAGGGGGCTGTTTTTGGCATGGTTATGCACTTTTTAGTTGACTAGTTGAGCAACTGGCAGCGTCCGATTTAGGACTGTGTTCCATTGAATTAATTCGTTACAATAATTGTGTGATAGCTCTCTAGAGCTCTACATTCTTGAAGACCATTGCAGTGTTATGGAATGTGATGCCGTATCGATTAATGTATTGTAACGGACGTTTCGGAGGAGCTTGCGATCTCCATTTCTGGAAAAATGTAGTACAACAGGTGTAGGATACATGTACTGAAGATGGATGACGCAATGACTTACGAAACGCCGGTAGCTGTTTTCTAATGGACACGGCGTCGTATGCCGGAAGAGTGGAGTCTTCGAAGTCGGCAGTGCGTAGTATCTACGTAAAACCGGTTGAGCGACGTCACCATCCAGACGAAACTGCGATGTCACGTGACTCTCACTAAAATTACGTTGGAATTCAAGAATGCAAGGTCAAGAAATCTTTATTCGCCAATTTCCTGTTTTCTTTGTCTTATCGGTGAGCAAGGTGAAATTAACTAAGCATGGAGCAGAGTCTTCATTGTAAATGTGACGTTGGACGCCCGTTCAACTGATGAAGATACTGCACTGCGATGCTGTTGACACCGTGTTTATTGGTGGAGACCGGACAACACGCAGCGTGTCCACGTACGTCTGCCCGACGTAATGCGTCATTAGACTGTAATCTTCAGTAAGTCACCCACCATTTCACAAATCCAGAGTTCATTACCGTGACAATAACAGCTACATGTACTTCGTACACCGACAAAGTAGCCTGTATGTTGAAGACCTCTGTATAGGCGTTCTTTAAATTATGAAATGGACTGTTGCGGAGAGGATGTCCGTCTGTTTGTGCGTTTGTGGCTAAGTTGTTCGGCAGATTATTATGAAATTCTGTATAGGCGTTCTTTACAAAACGTTGTCAGGCCTTGGAAGTCAGCGCAGTGGCAATCGTCACTGGTGACATGTGTCACAGAACGTCTTCACGTAATGCCGTTGAGCGGTCGCGAGTCCAGACTCGCCCAGCCTCCTGGACAATGAGTACAGGGCAAAGTGGCCGGAGCGTGGCGTTGACCACCCACCCCCATCTAGGCCGAGGTTAAAGAAGGAGTAGAGCTATACTTCAACCACCCCCCCCAAAATCAAAGCTTCCTGCTTGGTTATATAGTGAACTTTACCGTCCTATCTGTCTACACTTTTCACCCGACGCCCATTAAATTCAACACGACAGACGCTCACAAAACTCGGTGGCTGTGTGTTTCACGACACCGACGCAGTGCAAGCCGTACGTTCCGTCCCTGTCGCCGCAAACTAATTTCTGTCCGTACGTTTCCACATTTGTGGAACGTATCTGAACGCGAATGTGTTACGCGTTTGGGAGTTTCGTGCAGATCGGCGCAGGTAAGGCCTTGGGAATAATTTGGTTGTAGGCGTGAATGTTTTAACGTGC